>VNKC01005001.1:0-52556 GCA_008042775.1 Drosophila pectinifera
TATATATATTTTAACGGTGTCTTTTTGAAACAAACTTACAGTTAATTTCGATTTAACGAAATAGTATCGAATCGGTGGTAACTTTTCTGTCAACATAGCTATAATTGTGTATAATAGCTAGGGTTCTTTGAGGGTACTTATAATACTTTTACTTTCATTATATTATGTTAGTTATTAGTTATTACTTAGTGGTATTAGTGGTAAATTTGACGATGTTATATTATATTTGAGTGGCTCAGGCAAAGGCAATCGACAATCACTTATTTACTTGAACATATATTGAATACGTTAAGAGCACAATTGAGCAGAACACAACAATTATCCAGATTTTTAGAATTATTCCATTTGATATCAATCAAGAGAGTTATTCTGGTGCCGTCTGTCATTAAGTTTAAAACACTAAGCTTTGTTTGCCGGGTTTCTTATTAGTTTGTAACTATCATACATATTTACACTATAGAAAACTAGTCAAGTGTACAGCATCCATGCTCTTCACTATCCTTTCGATCCTGGTGCCAAGAGTTCATAAGTTTGCCAGGAACCTATATTATTGGGAGAGCCCAATTGTTATGTCAGTGAAAATCAATCGAGTATTTTTTATTGTTGACATGTGTAATGGTATTGCTCCACTGCCGAAAATTTGCTTACCTATGCATTTTCGGTGTGCCACGCCCAAGGCTGGCACATTAAAAAGGGCCAAAAAGTTGTTGATGCAACCGCTTAAATAATACCGAGATAAACCAAAAAAATAATCAATGTTTGTATGCTTTATTTGGTTACTAGTTGGAGCAAATAAAAAGTCTCCTCTTGAATAGGCTCCATTCTGGCTTTAAAGTTTAAAGCAAGTTACTTTGTCCCTTTATTCTCGTGGAAACCATGATCCCCGACTGACCAGACTGAGAGGGATGATTAAGAATTATTAATAATAAATAATAAAAATGGAAAAATAAAACCACATTTCGTGGTGCACAAAAACCGGTATTTTATAAATGGGAACACATACAATTAACAGAGATTGTAGTTGATTTTAAATCGGTGTTTTTGCGAGTGTAAACAACATACTAGCATTTGCCGGCGGAAGTCTTTTAAAAACAATTTATAACATCTTTGTACTGTATTACTTTGCTTGATTGTGCAATCCAAATTTAAAGAAGCCTAAAAAACAGCCTTTCCAGATTTCAGGGGATTTTTACCTATCGACCCAATGACACATTTTTGTAAAAAGAATGGGCTAAGATATATATCACTTGTGTGCCGGCAAGGATTAGTTTTTAGTGTAAGTAAGCAAGCCTTAAGTTGCCAGAGGGCTTAGTGGGGTTCTTGATTAAATTGCGAGCCCTACTTCAAGGTAAAAATATAATAAATAAAATTATGCAAAGTTTGGCGGTTTGGTCTCTGCCTTCCAGTCGGAGGCTGCGCAGATTTCAGTCACGAGAGAGCCTGGCTCTCGCATTCATCATTTTCATCCCCCTCTATTTACTAGTAAATACTGTCTGCCATCTGCTGTCTTGGGTCTGGCTCCAGTCCAGCCAATCCTTATCGCGTCCTAACCTTGCACTATTCAGGCGATGAACTCGCCTGAGTTGGGAATTTCCGAGAAAGATTAAAAGCAATGCAGGAAGCACTTAGTTCTGATCAAAATCAAGCGTTACTCATATAAAATTCTCATTGACTTTAAGTTTTTAACAAGACTCCAGGTTCTGAAAATGCTTTCAAGCCTCTGTGTTCCTTGAGTTGCAGGCTGGAATTTACATTTAGATGTGTTTTATTTTACTTTTTATATCCAATTTACATTTAGATGTGTTTTTTTTTAATCTCAGTAAGATGGAACTGAGACTTCTGTAAGTCCCCTGCTTGCTGTCAAAATTCACTTAAAAGAGAGTCGAACTCCAGCACAAAGTACTTACATCTGCTTGGAAACTATGGACTTATTTAGCGGTCCCTGACTTTGGGCCTCCATTGTGCTGGGCCTCGCTGGCGTAGTATTTCCTAAATACCCGAGCACTACGTTCTGCCATCCGGCAGTTCTTTCGCTGCGCTACCCAACAAATTAATATTAATTATTTAATCGGTTTTTTTTCTGCTAATTGGATCTTCTGGCTACAATTTGGCTGCGGCCGCTAAAGGTCTGTCCTTGCCTAATTAGCGCAAATTTAAATTGCCGACGCTGGCCTCGGCGGTGCTCTTTACCGGTCCGGTCCACATCCACGTCCACGTCCATGTCCACAGCCTCCACCTTAGTACTAACCTGTCTCCTCATCAGTTGCGCTCGGGCAATACACTAATGCGCGTCGGCGACAATTCGTAAACGGGTTTACTGCAAGGCTTCTCATTAAAAGTCGGTACTTGCTCCACTAAATACCAATATCCGCGGGAACATTTGGTGCTTGGGCCCCCAAATATAGTAAGTTTTGCAGCTGCCGACAGATGAGTGCTCCCCAAAAATGTTTAACAAATATGTCGAAATGGGGAGACACGCCCTGAAAATGTGCACTATGGGTAGGGCACACACCCGCCCCTGGGAGTAAGTTCCGAGGCACAAAGGGATTACCTCAACATGGCCTGCGTTGACGCTAGAATTCCCAACACGGTCTAGCCTGCAACATGCTGACGAAGGACTGCCTTCATTGTCCTTAGCTCCTCGCTCGTATGGGACTAGAGTTCTAAAATGTATTCCCCTTAGATTCCGTTTTTGTTGTGTATAGTTGCCATTATTTATGATCCGCTTACACTTTATCTTTTATTTGCAGCACAACGGTCACCTGATGATGTCCAGCCCTATTTTTTATTTATATTTTGCCTAGTTTTGTGCAAAGCCACTGGAAAGTGAACGAGTCAAGCAGTGGCGGTGAGAGCCGATGAAGTAAATCACTATGCCATTCAATGAATGCAGATTCAGCGCGGGATTTGCACGCCTTTGATACCCGGCCTCAAGAGCACCAGCAGTCAGAAATGCTTTTATCGCCACAGTCACAGCCACAGCCAGAGCCAGTCACGACCGCTAGCCACTGCCACTGACACAACAACAACAACAACAACAGCCAAGAACAACCAAAAACAGCAACAACAACAGCTAACAGCCAACAGCAACCAACAACAACCAGCAACAAAGACACACACACACAGAGAGAAATCGGATGCGGATCAACTTCCCAATGGCCAACTTCAGCAATCGCAATTACTACAACTGCTGGAGCGGAAGAAACTAATAGAAAGGCTTACTCCCCGCTTGCACATTGATTTTGGGCGCAGCAAACATGTCGATTAGCATTACCATATGAGGGCAGTTTTCGTATCAACCGACAGAGTAAGACTGGCAAGGCGTATTTGGAGAAAGCAGAATCAAACGAGGAGAGATTACCAAGACTTAGCAGTGGCGCTGACTTCGACGTCTTCACTCGAAAGCAACAAATTATTGCAGCCGCCATCATGTGGATACACATCGCATTTTTAGTCCTTACCATTGCTCAGCTGTGTGATTTAGCCATATCTGCAGGTGGTAAGTGAACTATATAGTAGGGTAATCATAGAATAACTATAACGAATGCTTCATGGGTAGTACAGTATGAAATTCTAGATCATGAGAACTTTAAAAGCTATCAGAATATTGTTTTTAAATACTTGTGATGCTTATCCTTTGAGCCTCGAAACATAGGTACATTTTAATACATTAGGCAAGTCTGGGATGTTGTAGGGCTTTAGAATTCCTACGCTTTACCGTAGCATTCAAAATTCGGCAAAGCGTTTGGATTCTGAAACTCTATTCGTCCGTGAGCTGGTTGATAACTATGGAAAAACTAAAAAACGTTAAATAGGAAGTAAACAAATTATGGTATAACAATATTAAACTGAACTGAACCGAATAGGAAGCTAAAAATTATAAAAAGGTTAGGGTTATATTTATCTTCTTAGAATTCAACTAAACAACATTCGCATCTATTGAAAAGTGGTTCGAAAGTTTAACTTTTTTAGCTAATTTATCATATTTAAGAAAGTTAGTTTCCACATTCCTTGGGTAACCCTCTAATAAACAAATTATTTTGCATTGCAGAAGCAGATTACACACTAGATGATTCTTTTTGGAATGAAGAAAGTCCCGTTGGTAAGTATATATTTATATATAATTTACCTTTAAAAGTGGATAAAGTCATGAGACAGTTTAGGGCTTTTTAGGGCTTTCCCTCATAATTTAAACTGTGAATGTTGAGTATTATTTACTATATTGTATGTATATACTATTGAGTCTACCTAGGCACTAAAACTAGTCTCATAACTTTTTTAATCTCAAGCATTAAGTCCAGTTTCCAGTCAAAAAATTATACATAAAAATGTAAAATAGGTGTACTTATATTCTATTGATCTATTTTCCAGGAGAAGTGGAACGCTTACTTAAGGAATACAGGCAAAATCAAGAGTTGGTCCGTCGAATTGGTGGCCATTATTACCAAATTATATATCCAGTACAACTGCGCCATCACGAGAAGATGGGCATATCTACACGTGAAGTCAGTGCCCCAAAGGTAAGAAATCTAAATATAAATTGTGCATAGAGTACACTGAAAGAAACAAAAAAAATACTTAACTTGTTCAGTCAATTATATGAATTAGTAAACTTATAGGGTCCATAACGATGCCTTTACGGGGTTACATAATTATTAATTTCTTGATAATATAGTGCTCTTACTCCTCACCTTCCCTATACAAAAGTTTATGATAAAATAAAAAATATATTTTGATTAAAAATACGAGGGTATAAAAAGAGCAACGAATTGTATATTATACTTTACTTATTCCACATTTTTCGACAGCTTAAACGAGACTTTGCGCTTATTTTTGTCTTAATTTGAGCTTTTAACTTTAAATCCAATTTTATCCATATTTTTGTAACTGTATAAAACTCCATAAAATTTCAAACGCAACTGTCATTGCGTTGGAGTTGTCACACGAAAACAAGTGATTTTGTAAAAAGATGCATACGGGCACACTTAAGCTGACGAAACGGGCGCGCGAAGGACGCGCCGACCGCAATAAGAAAATCCTAAATAGTAACTATTCTAGAATCCGCTGAACGCGTAATTAATATTCAAGTGAATTATCGGACTTCAGCATGGTGCAAATGCTTGTGAGAGTTCCTACACCCGTTCTTTATCAAGTAAAAGGGTAGGTAATAACCTAGAAGTGCAGAAATCTTTTACCGTTAGAAAAAGCATTGCCGACTTCCATATGCGTGTAAGAAAACACACAAATACACTTACATACCTACATTCAGACAAATGTATGTACATATGTGTAATTTTGATAGGAATCAACAGCTTTTTATTAAAGAAATAAACCTTTTCTTTATATAAAGATATTATATCGGACTTCATTTAGCTTCTTTACTTGTTATTACCAATATGTATTCTTATGGTCCATGGTTTTTGTTTTTCCAGCCTGGCCAAAGGCCGCGACCACACGATGACAGTGGCTTTAACAGAGGAAGAACAAAGGTACGTACATCATAATTATGATACTGAAGATCAGTAGAGACTTGAGACGTTAAACAAGGCAATTTTGCTTTGCTTCTTTTGAAAAATTAAAGCCCTTACATACTATGTCTACTTGCAGAAACACTTCCATCGTACATCGCTGCTTATCAAAGCTTTTAACCATAAATTCCGTTTGGACCTGGAGCTCAATTCGTAAGTGGATATTATTCGTTGGAACAGCGCAGTAAACATTCAACACTATTGATAAAATACAAAATAAACACTATTAGTGTCAATCGCATTTAACGTATTTTATATTATTTTTTGTAGGCAACTTCTTTCCCCAAATATACAACAAAAACACTACCACGTGGGCGGATACCTTGTGGATGGAAACCGACATGTTAGTGACATTTTTCAGTCTTCTAGCGTTATATTTAGATTTTCTAATATATACACTTTTCAGGATATCGAGCACTGTTATTACCATGGGACGGTGAAGGATTATCCAGGTGCCAGCGCCGCCTTTCACACCTGCAACGGTGTAAGTGGCGTCATACACATAGGAAATGAAACATTTGTTATTCATCCTTTTTATGGCGGGGATCTCTCGGTAAGATTTCTAAAAATAATATGGATAAACTAGGTCTTGCCAACGGAGTCTAGGCGCAAACGCTGAAACCTTATCTTGGACAAATTACCTAACTAATAAAACTTATTCATCAAATTACTGTACGATCTGTATTACTTTGCTCCAACAGAAGCATCCCCATGTGATTTTCGAGGCGCGGACGAAGGCTAACAAGGGTTGCGCCAACTCCGGAAACCTGGACTCCTGGCGACTATCGCGTCGCACCAAGCACCTGTCGGCAGGGGTGGCGGGCGTAATTGAGGAGATACTCGGAGTTGGGCGTAGTAAACGAGATGTGAGGGAGGCCACCAAGTATATTGAAACTGCCATTATCGTCGACAAGGCAATGTTTGATAAACGTAATGGCAGCACCCGAGCGGAGGTCATCCACGATGCTATACAGGTTGCCAATATAGCCGATCTGGTTAGTATTCATATTCCCAAGTGCTGATTGAAGTTCGCTCTTGCTTATACCTTTTTGATCATTTCTTCTTGCAGTATTTTCGCACCCTCAATACGCGTGTTTCGGTTGTGTATATAGAGACTTGGGGTAAAAATCAGGCAGTCATTGACGGTAGCAAGGACATAAGTAAGGCAATATCAAACTTTAACGACTACACCTCGAGAAATCTGTTCCAAATTGAGCGAGACACAACGCAATTGCTTACGTAAGATGCATTTCCGATTTATTTAGCCTTAAGTGCTATAACCAAATGTATTATCCTTCTAGGGGCGAAACATTTGCTGGCGGTGAGGCTGGCATGGCCGTTCCTGAGACTGTTTGCACGCCACGAGCTGTCGGCATCAGCGTGGACGTCAATGTCTATGAGCCACATCTATTGGCAGGCACAATGGCTCACATGATCGGCCATAACATCGGCATGGGACACGACGACGGACGTAAGAAGAGTTACTTATATTTCTATATACATTAACTACAGAAGAGGCTCTGTTGCAGGCGAAGAATGCTTTTGCCGTGACTGGCATGGCTGCATCATGGCACAGTCAATTGTGGGCCAGGAGAATGTTCAGCCGTACAAGTTTTCGGAATGCAGTAAAAAGGATTACATTGACGCGTTACGCACCGGTCACGGTTTGTGTTTGCTAAACAAGCCAAATGAGGTGAGCATCCGACAAAATGGGGAATATATATTATGAGTTAGACTTAACGTTATGATTAGGGTTAGAGTTTAGCTGAGTGTGTTAAACGAAACCAAATATTTCAACTAAAAACTGCTTGTATATTTCATAGATCGAGCTGCGGCGGAATTGTGGCAATAAGGTGGTTGAAGAGGATGAGGAGTGTGACTGTGGCACCTTCGAGGAGTGTGCTATGGACCAATGCTGCGACGGCATCACTTGCAAACTCAAATCGGAAGCTCAGTGTGCCACTGGGGCGTGCTGTGAACAATGCCGTGTAAGTTACTGGTCTGTTTCTGTCCCTGATGCAATCAGCGATAGTAATTACATACATTCTATAGCTTCGACCGAAGGATTACATTTGTCGGGACTCGCACAATGATTGCGACCTTCCGGAGTATTGCGATGGTGAAGTTGGTCAGTGTCCATCGGACATTTTTAAGAAAAATGGATCCCCCTGTGGGCTTAGCAAAACGGGCATACCTGGTAACTATATAAGTATAATTATAATGTAAACTATATAAATAAATCTTCAAATTATTTGCAGGATATTGTTTCCAGGGATACTGTCCAACGCTAACCTTACAATGTGAAGCAATTTGGGGTTACGGCGGTTCTGCCGCAGATAAGCAGTGCTATGAACAGTTCAATTCGAAGGGTTCAATAAACGGTCACTGTGGGCGGGATTCCAATGAGCATTATATTAAGTGTGAACCAGAGTAAGTACTACCCTATAATTGGGGTGAGAATTTATATTAAGTGCTTAAATTTGCCTCTCAGGAACGTTCAGTGCGGCACACTCCAGTGCAAGGAGGGGGAACGACAGCCAGTAAATGATGGAATCGACCAGCTCTATTCACGAACAATAATCTCGATCAAGGGACAGGAATTCGAATGCAAGTGCGTAGGGCAAGGGCTGAAAGGCTGGAGGTGCAAGAACAGTATAACAATCGTTTCGGTATTCGCAGGGCAACCAGCGGGCAGGTGGGCTCGAACAGCTACCCAGAGCATGGCCTCGTCAAGGATGGAACGCCGTGCGGCACGAACTTAATTTGTCTGAACCAAACGTGTGTCAGTCTCTTCCCCCACGTGGATCAAACCAAGTGCCCCGTAAATAAACAGGGTCAAGAGTGCTCAGAACACGGCGTAAGTTCAACTCAACTCAACTCAGCGAAATGAAATGTGCCACTCGCGGCATATTCTGCCCTGAACATTTACATTTACCACGGAGCATTTGATGCACATACAACGCATACGCACAATATCTCACATTGCCACGACGACACATTTTGCATATTCCTCTTGCAGGTCTGCACTAACACGAACCGCTGCTTCTGCGACATGGGATGGGGCGGCACAGACTGCAGCTCTGTCGTACTGCTCACTACAGCACTGCCAACGGAAGCACTGCCCACGCCGGAGAATACAATCAAAATGGAAAAGAAAGAAACCCCATATGGTAAGAGAGAAATGTAAACAGCTCGGAAGTTCGATTGTATTTGCGCCTTGCGTCATCTTGGAGATCAAAGCTAAATCCATTTCGAACGGAACTCGAATAGTGATAGCTACTCACTTCGCTATGTCTACTAACAAATAAGTCTGATCAAATCGGGTCAATTATTACTACTAACTTACTTACATCCCGGCTCTCGGCTCAATGGCGTTGACTACTCACTCACAATTGATTCAATTCGGTAGCGATTCGATCTCATATCATTTCGTTTGGTACTTGTATGACAATGGTAGTCAGTCAAATAATAATTCGTGGCAATAGGTCTGTGCAGCATATAAAACATAGAATACAGGGCATATAGAATAGGTATACTTATAAATGAGACCACAAATAATTGGGAACATAGACAGATACTTATATACATATGCATAGATCAATCTTAAGCATCCAAACTTTATGCTTCATAATTTTTAATTCAATTCGTCACTCGAAAACCCGGCTTAATTAATTTACGTAAGTAGATGGCGCAAATAACCTTTTCTTACGCTTTCTTGTTTTACTTTACCGTGAAGTAATGGCTCAAGACAAAATATCCTATTCAAGGTCATCTGTTTTCATGGTTTTTTCATACTTACATATATCCTACAAAGAAATTGATCATTTTGCCATATATGTCTGATTTTGTGCTTAAGTAAAATCAAGACTTTCAAATAGAGCTGGAAAAATATCGATGCCTATCGACTTAAAATCGATTTTCGCATATAAAACATCGATTTTCCTCCAGCTCTCCTCCTTAAGCGTCTCTTAAGAGAAGAATAAGAATTAAGCATACTTTTTACCCTTGGAACGCGCCAAAAAACTAAGAATGTGAGTGGAACTTAACTGAACTCAAACGACAACAGTTACATTTTCATATATAAAAGTTTAATTATTCAAAAGTCTTCGTCTTCGGTTTGCAAAATACCGAACCATTTTGGATAAGCTGGACTTAGTTGTATGAAAATATAATTGTTGTTTCAGGGTGCCCAGGTCCTTAGTTGATAGATTAAAGTATCCCATAACTGCTAAGCACTGACTAATCAAACTTTGCTCAAACTGTGAGGGTAGAGAAGCTCTTTCATTCCCACTACTCTGCCAAGTAGTCAAAACTTTTAATATCAATACTCGCCAATTAACCTCAACGACACTTAAGATGTACAAAGAAATTGTGTGTTGCTGTGTTTTTTTTCCCTCCGAATGTTTGTTATCATGTTGAGAAAAAGTTTTCCCTAATCACTCTAAATCCCAAAAAGTAAAAGAATAGAACAAATTTTGTTATTATTTATTTAATTAATTTTTCTTAAAGTGTGTATCTTATTCATTGTTTTTTGGCAAGCTCGAGGTAAACATTGCAATCATCTGCCTGAAATAATAGTACCTCCCACTAGGGTGTCAATAGAGATAAAAGTCGGCCCACGGCCAGCAGACGACATATATTACATGTTAATTATGATAATTATTATTATAATTATCTCCCAATTTGTAGTTTATTTATAAACGGTCAGATTTTTAATTTGAGATAAATGTAGTAGTTTGTGTGACTTAAACAAAAGCTGGGTCTGTCATCATATTTTGTATTTCTAAACTCAAATGACAATCATTTCTTTTTTGTATGATTTTTAAACTCGTGAATTATATATTATTCTTAAGAAAGGGAATTTAAGAAATGAAGAAATAATGGTAATAGTAAAGGGTTAAGGCGGAAAAGGCGAGTGCGGCAGAATCCATTATCCACATTTAACAATATTTTTACACAAATACAAATACTGGTTTATTACGCGTCAGAGGATTAACCGACGAACATGGCTAAATTGTCTGGAAAGCGTATTTAACGATCATAAATATAATAGTAATGGTTTCCTAGGCTTCCTTTCATTGCATACCCCCACTTTATATGCACTTACGAGGTTCAGTTGTTCAGACTAGATCATGGCTAGGTCTATTCGTCTGTTGATGCTGATCGCATTAGAGCTTCGGCTTGCCAAAGTTACCTTTCCTTAGTTTACCTTTAGTTTAATGTTGAGTTTCAGTTCGTTTACTTAAGTGTATACTTAATATTATGTAAAGTTCTTATGTTTTATAACTGCAGTTGGTATTTAAAAAAAGAACAAACTTATTCATGCGGATTGTGTGCAATTTAGGAGCATGAAAGAGTGTAAGTAATATTTCCCAAAACATTTCAGATTCGCTTAGACAGTAAAATCAAAACTGAAAACTCCAAATTTCAAGATATGAGATTAATGCTTTTTTGGCACTTGTTGTGTTGATATTCAAAGTCACAATTCGAAACACGACGCATATATATTTATATATTTTGATTGAAAATAAAACGCAACCACCATTTGCAGGCACCTCTGACAAAAATAGGATCAGCACATTAACCATGGTCATCATTTTAACAGTTATCGTCAAATGTGTCTTCATTAGTTTTGCAACACTGGCCGTTTGCTACAGGTAGAGTACCAAGCAAGTCAAGCTCCTCCTCCTATGCATTTAGCAACACCACTTACATCATCAAACATAAGTATACACGTTCTATATACATAGTATATAGGTCAATCCATATATTTTTTGTACCACTATGTACGCAGGACAAGGGATCGATACCGATCAATACTTCCGTTTAATCTTTAGTACATCCTATCTTACTATCGGTCGGCTGTAAGTGCATGCATATGTATGCACATACATCGCCGTATGTACGTACGTACATGTGCGTGCGCATGCATACTTACACACACTTCTCAACATCATTTGATCATTTCGTTTTCTTTTGACTGTCTTTCTGCCTCTATCGCTGTGTGTAAAATAATCGTAGTGCTTATATCAGTTTTAAAATTGTACGTGCTTGTAATTTGTCGCCGTAATTCACAAAGTGTATAAGTATATCTGGCGTTTTTCTGTAATATGTGGTGTTTAATGGAACTCTATTATGATTTTCAAAATATTTTTGTTCATAATTTCGTATTGACAACACTTACATCCATGGGTAGAAAAACAAATGCATGACTAATCAACAAATTCACGAAAGATGCTCCAGAAAGTGGTGACATTGAAGCATCATCAGAACTTAATGACCAAAAACTTGTGGACTTACACTTAAGCCTTAAATAACGCCGCGTTCTCATTGGCCACGTTCGAAAATCAAATGTATCAATGTACTTATGTACAAGGGAAGCAAGCAGCGAAAAACATTTACAAAAGTTAAAAGCTCTCAAGGGCCGACAGACAGTAATTTTCACACAATAGGGTGACGAAAGCTTCTCATCTTACAAGATATCTATATCTCTGTCGATTTAGCCATGTCCGTCCCTATGAAAAACTTTGAAAGCTAGGTAAACGCGAATTACAAATATAAAAAATATATAAAATGGTAAACATCTATAGACCCTCCAGTCCTAACCGATTTTTCCCTGACACAAACTGTTATTATTATTTGAATCTCTCTCCCAGAATCATACCCTTAAGCAATGGCTGTCTCTGGGAAGTGATTGCCGGGTATTTCAATCGTCGGGGCACTCGATCATGACTTTCTGGCACTTTAAGATAAAGACTTTACTCCTATTTAAGGGAAATAGACGATCATAAATTATAGGGACGAGACTCCATGGCCAGAAAATATAAAAATGACAGTCAAAAACAAGAAAGCGAAAAAGAAAACTTAAGAGACGTCTAACAGAAATTATAAAGGGATGTACAAGATTTCTCCGAACTAGGTGAGAGTAAATTCCAATCAGAATATATATATAATTATAATAATTCTAAAATATGTAAAGGGCTCTAAAGGTCGGACCTTAGTCACACTTTCCTTCCCTATTTTCTATAAAGCTTTTCATTAGACTCATTACCTCTCTCATGAGTTTAACTAAATTACAATAGGTCACGTCTTGAGCACAAGTATAGGATCGTAAAGCCAAATGATCTGGATAATTAATAACGCAATAGTAAATATAAGAAAGTTTTTTTTTGGGACCCTTCGACTTGGTATTCTCTTTTGATCGTCAACACTTTTTGTTTGTTTAACAAGAAATTAATTGCAATGAGATACTTAAATCATAAAAATCCATACATAATCAGTACATGAGTTCCTAAATACAACATATAATGAATACGTTCTCTGGTTAAAAGGTAAACGCTTTAATTACTATTTTTAATATCAAACTATCAACGTCGTGTGTCGTGTGTTGGCCCTAATAGTAATCATAGTACCAGGGGCTCAATAAATCCTTTGGGGAATATATCTAAATTTGAAAACCCAAGATTACCATTGTCATAGAAAAACAAACAAAAAGGAAACATAAAATTTACAATGTTCTCTACCCAAATAAATATATATTAAATGTGTGTAATTTTGTACAATTGTGAGAATCGTTTTAGCATTTAATAGCCTTATGGAACCGGAATAAACATCTTACTGAGAACATACTACTACAGTGTGTGCATGTTTACTTAATTATTTATATACATATATGCCCATATATGTGTATGACTAATTAAGATTTATCTGAATAATATTTACATATTTACCATTTCAAATTGATTTAAAAAATCGAAATAAACCTTGAAGTATGTGAGAGACGTTCATAGTACCTGATTTTGCGAAATGCATACAAAATTGTATATTTACTTGTTTTTTTCGGCTAACCCGCTACCCCACTACTGCCTACTGCAATATAATGACATAAATAATACTACGATATCACGGAAATGGCAATACCAAATCATCCCTGGCCTGTCACTGCGTAACGCAATAAACCAATAAACCGAAACAAATCAAAATGAAACACGATCAAATGGGGCATCGACATTGACCCATGATATACTGAATTTACTGAATCTACTTCATATACTCTATATACGATATACGAACAAAACCAAACCAACACAAACAAAAAACAATACACCCACGAATGCTAAAACTAAAACATCTGCGCGCATAATGAAACAATTGGCTGAAAATTTCTCGTATAGAGAACTACCACGGCTCAAATACAGTGTTCCTAGTCGGTGTTCTAATGTCAGTTGTAGGGTTCGTTTTTATAACATTCACCTTGATGGCATTGTGCTACAGGTCAGTTGTAGTACATAGAAACTTCTCCCTGTGTCTGAGGTTAGTTGAAAAGAAGTAATGAAAAAGCCAGCTCTAAATACAAATACAAATTACAACCACAAAAAGAACAAGCAAAGAAAAAATATCAAAATATATTTTTTTAAACTACAAAAAAAAAAAAAAAGAAAAAAAAAAACCAGTTGCAAATGCAAATATTTTAACAAAAACTTTAGTAAATTTGTTTATTTTGTTTCGCATTTTGATAAATTTATTAAAGTCGTTGCATTAAAGCCATCGTCATTGTTCGTTTTCCGTTAAGCTTCATATTATAAGAGTTTTTAACTTTAAAATGTCCATATTTATAAAGTTTACCTACTGATACCAGCATTGGCATATGCAGGCTTTTGTTGCTAAAGGGTGCTTAGCAGTGTGGACCACAGGCTGTATATATACTTACTAATAATGCCTATAACCCTGTCGCTGCTGGGAAGCTGGTAAAATGTATATTTAAACTAACACCAACCCCAGGCCCTTTTCAGCATTAACCTGCGTACGCAACTGCCTAACCGAACACGTCTACACTTCTACAATATAAATACATCTTATTATAATTGTAGTTCCTTAATGAATCCTCACGCCTATGCCAGAAGACTGTATAAAAACAAGGAGTCTGAGAGTCAATATTTTCAATTTATTTCACTTTGTTTGTTTCTTCTTTTCTTTAATGTGCAGATTTGGTGTTATCGAGATAAAAAACGAAGAGAAAAAAACAAGCACTCAACTTTGGTATGGCTTTTTTTGTTCACAAATCAAACGCAACCACAAAACTACACTGTTTTCTATAAACATCAGCGATTTGAACTGACTCCCTGTCTTACCAATAAGTATAATTACAACCCGATTGGAAATTGTATTTCTTTTTTTTTGCGCCACTAAAGGCAGCCCAAGTACTTTTACGCCAATCTTCCTATTAAAACGAATTTACCAAAGCCAACCGCATATTTACGACGTTAAATGAGTCAATTGGCAGAGGTCAGGCCTTTTTTTTTAAGATCTCCGCATTATATGATCCTCCAAAAATGTATTTCAAATGTCGAGAGAGTCACTGTCACGGGTGAATCGGGTTAATCATTTTCACGGAGATACATGTAGTTTTTATATATATATATGTGAAGTAGAGTTATGTGCATTTGCATTATTAGCCTATGTGTAAAGAAGGCATGCAGGAGGGAGGTCTGTCCAGGCATCGCATCATCCTAATCACTTCAGTAATTTCGTTTTATGTTTGCCATGTGTAAATACCTCTTATCAAGGACTATTAAAAGAACTCTTCCAGGACTCTGAGCTACTCACACTACACAAACCCAAACGCCAGAATGCTTTGAGTCAACACGTTTTATATATTGTTGTCGATCGCTCATGTCACCTTTCAAGCCCCAGTTGTGTACCTTGTCTGATAAGCTCCGACATTCCTTTATTCAAATCATTTAATTATCTTTAGTTAAAGTCCAGTTAAAGTGAAAAGGAGCTGGTCGAAAAGGGCAGTTAGATTTTGTATTGAAAACTTAAGACCAGGTCTCTAGTACTGATAATTTATCAGTAGCAAGCCAAGGGGTTATTATGATATTATTTTATAACTACTGGGATCTCCATCTAGGACTTTTTAAAGTTCCCTGCAGTATTTCTTTGCTTGCCATTTTACCTATCCCAACTCTCAAGCGAACTCCACTTCTGGTTCGTGTTTCTGTTGTTTATTTATTCTAAATGTTTCTGGTTTAGTCTTATATTTTGCCTTATTCTTAGAATCCTCAATATTAACTACAGGGCCTTCTCGTTAATACTAATCTTTAGGAGCGTCCCAACTTCCAGATTACCAGCAAGAGTACAAAGCTAAGACCTATGTTAGGTTGATCTGAAAATAGAGATTTTGCATCGATTTAAAACCTAATCGATAATTTCGATACCTTTCCATCTCTAATAGGGTAACACTTAATGAGAATGACGGGCTAATGTATGCAAACATACATAAATACATAAATGTAGCTTTATTTGTTGTAGTAGAGGTTATAATATTGGTGTGGATTCATAAGCTTTTTAAACATATTTTATGATTTCAACTTCTTTGGTTGGTCACCGATTCTGGCTTTGAATTATTATGGTTTTTAAGTACAATAGCACACAATTTGAAAGCGGCTATACAAAGGATTGCCATTTGTGTATGTTATCGTTGTCGTCAGCACAGCGGTGATCTCGTTGACGTTTTTCATTACTACTTTTGTTCACTTTAGTCTGTCCAACACTATAATCCTGCCTAAATATTTTTTTTGTATGTATGTACGTACGTATGTGAAACCAACATAATCAATAACGCTGATGACCCCTGCCACCACTACTTTACATTGTACCTACAGTATGAAACACAATGCTTAGAACCAATATACTAAACATTCTCTGGGTGGGGCTCTCCCTAGTTTATAAGCCCCAATTGATCTACATATGTACATATGTACGTAGACGTACATATGGACTCGTAGCAACGCCCAATGCCCAACGCCCCGCTAACTTGCAGCCCAAAGCCAATAGCAGAATAATGCATACATCCAAAGACGCGATGCATCGCTTATTCGCATATTTAAGTTTAATATTTGCCTGTCGAGGCGATCGTTAAGGATCTTGATATTTTGCGCTTAGGGCCCAACATAGACGAAGCTGACTTTGAGCTATGGTGGTGCTTTCTGCAGAGTACGCCTGCTGTGTTCCGATAAGCTAATAAGCCGTCATTATGAATGCGAATACGAATACAATGTACACACATAAAGCATTTATGTTTTGTTTGTGTAATATGGTATGAACATTGGAATCAGGAACAGAGACGCAGACACAGATAGAAAAACAGAAACAACAACAGAAACAGATGCAAACACAATAAAACATGAAACATGAATCAGACACAGGTAAAACATACTAACATACACATGTACAGTTACAATTACAGACAATGATAGTGGTAAAGATACATACATACAAACAATGTACAAAGTTACGAACCGACAAAGCCACTGAAATACTGATCCACTAATACTCAACTATTACTGTCTTATACATACACACATATACCGAAAATGAAACACACAGATCAAATAATGATATCATAACTGCAATTCACATTTCTCCTTCTGATCGTAACAATACATACATACATACATATACATAAAGCCCTAATGAACTTTTCAGCATTACAAATTCGGGTGCATGCAATAACGTTAACGTCCGGTGCGAAAAGTGTACATATTGCATTTTTAAATGTGCTATTCTCACCTGCAAAGTATAACTTATTCGTTGGTTAAATTAAAAAAAAAACAACATACTTTTAAAAGTAAATTCAACCTTTTTATTTCAATGCAAATTTTAAACGCTACAGTCGCAAGCGCAGAACTAAGTACGCGTTATTCCATGCACCTTGTATAATTTTTCATAGTTATAGTTTATTTTCCTATTGTCAAATTGGTTTGTACATCTAACCTAACCTAACCGCATGTGAAATACAAAGAACGTTCAGTCATCTTTTATCATTCCTATTATATGTATGTATTTGCTTGAAATCATTAACTCCGTATATTTCATCTTTTTGTCGTCGGGCCAATAATATTTTTTCTAATTGTTTTTTTAGCCTTACATTTTAATGTTGTATTTTTATTGTCTATAAAATCGTCTAGTTATCCTAATTAAATTTTTTGTTTTCTTGTAAGTTGTGCCTTAATGTGTTTTTAATTTAATTTATTTAATACCAAATGCACATATGTATGTTGTAGAATACCGCGTATGTAAAAGGAATTACAATTACTTACATATGTTTGTATATACATACATACAAATGTGTATTTTTAATCCGCATCGTCTGATTGTATGTCCGTCTGTACAAAACTCTAGAGGTCTTATAAAATCATCATATAAGAGCAAGGTGACTTTGTACACAAGCTTGTATGTACATATGTATGTATAATCTACTCGCTTCATGCTTTTATGTACATACACGCGTTGTATACTTTGTAAAGAACATGTAAAAAGTGAGTAATTACCTTGAGAGCCGCATATTTTACCCGACTCTTACGATTTCATGTATATTATTCTTAAACCTTCGCGTGCTAATTATTTTTGGTGTTGTTTTTTTATTATTTACCAATCCGGATTAGCCATTTGTCTGTTTGTTTACTTTATATAAAAGATATTTTCATTCAAGGGCATTAAAGAGGCTTCGGCTTTTCGAAGTAAGCTTGCTTTTCCCGTTGTTTTTCTGTTTATTCTGGTTGTTTTTTTACCTGTTAAGTTTCTTTTAAACACATGCATGTGTGGGTGTGAATATACCTCCAAAGACCTGGCGTATAAGTGTGTGTGTTTTTATTTCTACAAACATATATACAATTCATAACAAAATTCTTTATATTCCACACAAAAGTATATTCACAATCTGTAAGCATCTTATTAATCAAGAATCTCATTGCAACATTTCGTTTCCAAACAACAATCAACAACAACATCAATAAAAATCGATCGAACAAAAAACAACAACATCAAAAACGAAAACGAAATTAAAAACTATTGAAAATCGGTACTTACTAAAATTTAAATATTAATCCTGACCAAACCATTTAATCGAAAATCGAAAATCTAAACAAAATACAATTTATCAATTCAATTCAAACCGGGCTCTTGCATACACACTCATGCACGTGCCATTATGGGCTCTAAATAATATTAAAATAATATTACAAATAAATACAACTGTGCATGCGTGTGTATGTGGGCAATGCCAACTGCCTTCATACGCTCCGATATATAAACATTCGATTGTTTATCTACTAACCGAACCAAACTGAACCAAAACAACCAACCAAAACCTCAACAAACCTACGAATAACATATCAACAACCACGCCCGCCCCAACATTATTACAAAACACTTGGACGTAAAATGAATTTGGCTGTGTAACGATAACAAAATCAAATCGATAATCGATAATCGAATTATGCCTATAAACACCCATCATTTTACGCTTTCTTACACATACTTTATACCCTGGTGTGTATGCAAAATTTATAATCAAATATAACGCCTATAAATGAAATAAACTACAACTACAACAACAACATAATTGCGGGTGCCGGCGGCATATAGGCGAAAGACAACAACACTTAAATACGATCCACCTTACTCGAAGAAGCCGATTGCGAAAAGTTACGGCGGAGCAGCGACGGCTCCCAACCACCATTCCGTTGAAGAAGTCTCCCTGGACGGGTCCAGCAAGTTGGTCTATGCCAACCAAACTGGTTTTAGGTGCGTACTACCCTTGTCCAGCAACGGTAATGGGGATATAGCGCCCATATATACCATATATATATATATTCATTCTCCATGTTTGTCATTCGCAGGGACAAGAGCAGCCATGGCCGTCGCTATACTGGTGGCGAGGACGATCAGTCACATGCAGGTTAATAACATTGACTTACAAGTTCTATATCCTTTTTTCGTTTTATTTCTAGAGACATGTGCTTAGATTTACACCAAAAAATAATATGTGCCTCGGAGTGTTACAAAAATCTCTTTAAAAGTAAAATCGTGCTATTAAAAACAAGATTCAAATGTGTCTAGAACAGAGATGCCCACAACGGGTACTCGCGTGCACACAGATAGCTTGCGAAGTCTATTGCTCTTTTTCCTCAATCAAGAAATCTCTCTATACTTATGTCTTATTTTAATATTTTTACAAGATGTTTACTAAGACTACTTTTAAGTCTCAGGATGTGGATAGACTGCTTTTGTATATTTTTGGGATATTTGTAATTGATCGAGAGCCCATTTCTGGGAACGTATCTTAACTTCCAGTTATGCTTATTCTCTACAGTGCGGGTCAGAAAACTAGTGCCACAAAGAGATTTTTGCGACACTCCGCCTGCTTGTAAGCTGGGAATTAAAAGCGAAATATCCAACTCAATTGCATGGTAGCCACACAATTTGATTGCATTACCAAGGAAAATGTAAACGGTCTTGAGTGACTGAATTCGGTCAAAGTTAATCTCTCATACATTCTCCGCTTGACACTCTAGAAACATGCTAAACATGTGTTAATATTGACCTAGTTATATAGACTAACTGATTATAACTAATGACTATTAAACGTTATTGCAAGTAATCTTCCGAGCTTTCGTATTGCAGTTACACGTTTACAATCACCGCGAAAGTCACACCATAGTAATTAGTAATCAATAGTTCATTTGTAGTGAAAATGATCTTTAACCTGCAAGGGGCCTGGACTTCACTGGTACCCATTTAATCTTCGGCCAAATGTAAATATCTCTAGTAGGTTACCTACCGTTCGCTCTGAATATATATTTTTTGTTTGCAAACTATCATGCTGACTTCTCGGATCGTTTTAAGTTTGGTTAACTGATAGACTGCGATTTCCAAGGCTAATTGTCCTTAACTAGAACAACTACAGAATACAGGGAATACAGATTCCATCTGTTTTGACTTTTACTGCCTGCAACAGAAATGGAAAGATAGCCAAGAAAGCTTTAGAATAATGTACCTAACATGATCGCAGAAAGGACCTTTACAGCGTTACAAGTCTCTTGACTTTTCCTCCAGTTTGGGAACATATTTAGTATTACTTTTTCAAAGTTAAATTGGGTTCGTGACTTACAATTTCAGATAGGTCCTACTCCCAGTGAGCAAGTGATCAGAGTGGGTGGCTCAAGTCGTGTTTTTCGTTAGAGACAACATCCTTTTTGTTTGGGAAAAGAACTATGTTTTTGTTGGCATCGTTTTATGTATAAAACAGACACCACTACGTTCCTATGTTCATTTTGCGACAAACAAGTATAAGAGTCACATTCTGAGTAATCGCTGTATCGGTATCTGTATCTCGTGTCATTCTTTACCAAATTTATATATATTCTTTTACATGTACTAACACTGCCCTCCTCTCCATACATTGCTATTGACCGCCACAGAGAAGGGTATATTAAAGAAGCACGGCTATGGTCTGGTGCACGGTGAGCAGCTGAAAGACAAGTGGGGCGACGACAACCAATCGGACAACCTCGAGCTTATTACCCAAGACGGCACCTTGGCCTCGACGAGCGGCGGCGGGGCAGCCGTCTCCGAGGTGGAGCGCACGCTAAAGTCCCTCAACGGCTACCACGAGGACATACTAGAGGCGCTGCGAAACGCTGCCACGCACCGGGGCACTGGCACCGGCAACACGCCCGTCGGCAGCGGCAGCCTCAGCGAGGAGATGTTGCGCAAGACGCTGCAAGACTGCAACAATGCCCAGCTGGGCTACTCCGCCGAGCAGTACAAGCGAGCCAGTGGATCCAAGTCGAGTTCGCGCGAGAATATCTGTGAGAACGCCGCCGTGCACGCCATTATACTCGACGGGAGCGCGGCCGGGCTGAGTGGCCTGGGACTGGGGTCGAGTGTGGGTGGCGGTGGTGGCGGATCGGCGGCCGCCATGTCCGGCGGCGGGATGTCGCATGGCACAGCACTGCTCCACCACCATCGGTCGCAGCATCAGCTGCACCAGCCGTCGCAGATGGCGTTGCAGCAGCAGCAGCAGTCCCAGCAGCCGGACGAGGACGATGCTCCTTCGACCGGACCGCTGCGCATACGCAACTTGGAGGACCTAATTCGGCAGCTCGAGCATCACTCATCGCGACATATGAGCCCCAGCGGCTCCGAGGATATACGCATGTCGGAGACAGACGCCGATCGACACTATAGATTAGATAGTTCCGCCGCTTGTAGTGAGTCATCTCAAGGGTTAGTGTTATTTTTTTAATTCCGAGCTTACGCAATAGCATTCCCCCGTAACACTCCTATTACTTACTATCTACTCTCAGTCGAGGACAATCGAACAATAGCCCCACATCCCCACAGCCCCACAGCCCCACAGCATATGTCATGAATATTTTCAATATTTATTTTAACCCGAGCTTCTGTTGGGCACACGAGCATACAATACACTCAAAAACCAAAAGCAGAACCAACAAAAATACAAACAAATGGTCAAGTGCTGTAACCGTAACCGTAACCGTAACTGTAACCGTAACCGTAACTGTAACTGTAACTCGGAACCGTTGTTTGCTAGCTGTTCTGACATCTGAGAATGTCATGCGCTTTATAATACTTACGATATAACGATACAGCCACATATAGCCAATGATAATTTCGCTTCCTCTCAACATATACGCATCATCCTACTACGATACTGTATTTCAAATATATGTACTTTGCATAATCTCGTAGCGCAAGTGATTAACTAACTAATATATTTAATGGCTTTACTTACGGTTCCTACATGTTTCTAGAAACATACTTACTTACTAAACTAAAACTAAAAACAAAACATGCGCTTAACATCTCTCAACATCTCTGCACACGCCCTCGCAACGCATAACGCATAACGCATAATAACTTCCAAAGAAAATATTAACAATTAACAACAAATCATAACTGTAACCGTAACTGTAAACAGCCAGCTGACTTAATTAACATTTAAAAGCATGTAAGCTGCTACCTATTTGTACTCCAGTAACCAGTAACCAGTAACCAGTATCCAGTAACCACAGTAACCAGTAACCAGTGTCCAGTATCCAAAAACGTTACTCAAGCCAATGCCAAAAATTCTATTCGCATTTCTTGCAGGCTTCAGGCTGGAATACCTTGTGTGATAAAGGTTGGTTGCCCATGTGTAACACTATAAGACATCTATGCCACATGCCACGCCTTGTGGCGCCTACTTACGTTATGTATATGGTGCAGGGGGGGCCTCTGACTCTTCACCTCCCTTTCTATACGCATAATCACACTCGCATTCGCATCAGCCTTCGCATACGATTCGCATACGATTCGCATTCGCATTCGCATACAATGCTCTTCAGCTCAGCTCAGCTCTCATGGCCAGCTCTGGGTCCCAGCTCCACCCTACTACCTAGTCTCTTTCCAATCCAACAATCCAACAATTCAACAATTCAACAAACAATTCAATGATCCCCGCGTACCGATTGCGATTGCCAACGATTGTCTAACGATATTTATTATTTGTCTGCCTGTTTTTCTATGTACTCCCCTATTCGCGCGCCTTTAGCTCCAATCAGCAACTAGCACAATCTCAGAAAACAGCTACAATTCATCCGTCTTACAGCAGTCGGTGTCGTCCCCGATCCGATGACGAGTCCAGATTCACATTCGGCGGACGCTACCGACAGCCGGCAGCTTCTTCAGGACGCCATGCGCCGCACCAGTCCCACTCACCTCACGCATTCGGACACCACACGCATCATTCCCATGCCCACGGACATGCCACGCACGGTCCACACTCGTCGCATCACTCCTCGCACACCCATTTGCATCAGGAAGATGAGGGCATTTATGAGACCGCTGACCAGCATGAACGCAATATAGCCGACGTTCGGCTCGACTGCCAGGTGACGCCAGATAGTGAAAGGTAAGTCCTCCACTCTACGTCGCCCCTTTCCGTCTGTCCGTCCCCAGGCCGTTAGTTAGCATTTCCGTTTTCCGTTTTCCGTTACCCGTTTTCCGTTGCCCGTTTCCCGTTTCCCGTTTCTTTGTAATGCCCCCAACTTCCTGTCACATTTCCTTTATTTTCGTTTTATTTTTCGTTTCTTCTACCGTTTTAGTGTACATACATACCGAAATCGCTGTGGATTCGAAATCAATTAAAAGGTGCCTAAAGACAAGATTGTGCAGAAGTTTACAAGGTAGTTCTTCCTATTCCACACTATAAACACATACAGGAGGCTCTGAAATAGCTGTGGATTGAAAATCGCTGGAATTGGTGTCTGAAAGTATGCTAGAAATTATGAGAAAATCCATACTTTCCAGGGTCATACTTTTGGACGCCTTTTTGATTGATTTTAAATACATAACTTTTCCTAGGACGTCCGGATCATCACCATCAGACGAGTCCATCTGTCATGTCCATCTGCCCATCTCCATGCACACTAGTCCCGCTCTTCTTAAGCTATCTGGCTTGAGCACAGACCTATTTCTGTTGCAGTTAGTTCAGGAATCGGACCTCTATATATCAAACTTAGATGCCAAGGATATCGCAGTCCTTGAAATGATCATAAGCGCATATGTACATAAGTCTAGCTTCCTTCTTAAGACGATTTTATTTATTATTTACGTAATGGACCAAGCACGTTCCACTTCCCAGTCTTAAATGTATTATCCACCCTCCATGTTCCACCTTCCACGATCCACAGCCCCAGCCCGCTACCTGCTCCCCCTCGATCCCAATCCAAGATCCCGATGGCCTTGCGTTCTTACCATGTACCGTTGTTCCTGTTACGATTATTATTTTCTAGTGATGACTTTATTCAAGCTCAACAACAGTTAGCCCGGTGGGCGAGTGAGGATGTGGTATCCGTCGTGGTATTGGATCAGCCGCCATCCGGTACAATGTCGGATTCCCAACCATACAGCGGCGCCGGACTCATATCGGCGGGGGCTACAATGAACAACGTTATCCACCATCAGCATCCGCATCCGCATCAGCACCACGGCGATCATCATCAATCCTCCGCAGCGGCAGCGGCAACGGCAACGGCGGCAGCCAGCCACTCTATGATGGGTTTGCCAATCGTCCCAAATGGTATAAGTGCAACTCAGAGGGACTTTTATCCCTCGCCGCCGTCAACGGAGACGGAAAGCAGTGGAAGTGCTATCCAGCCGCCGCCGCCGCTCACACGTCGCACCCTGCAGCAGCAATCGGCGGCAGACACAGCGGCCCTAAGTCAGCAGCAGCAGCAGCAGCAGCAGCAAATGCAGCAGCTCCATCAGCTGCATCAGCATCAGCATCAGCTTCAGCAGCAATTAGGCGATACCAGCAGCAGCAACAACAGTCAGTCCGGACAGGTCATCGAGAATGGCTGCTACCCGGAATATAAGCATTGATGATAGAGTGTTTCCACATCCGCACATTTGCACATTCGCATAAATGATGACAGATCACGTGATCACTGATCACTGATTACTGATCACCCGATCACCTGATCACCCGATCACCCGATCACCTATGCCAAAGTCTCAGCCAAGTGTGTAGCTAAATTTTCCGCTAATATTGGCATTTGTATCGATCTTTATAATTACTTTAGCATAGTTATATGCTTTGCTTCAAGTACACTCGTGTATGGTGGGCATACTTACATCTAATTGTAGGCTTAATGTAAATGTGAAAGAACAAGTTAACGTTAAAACAGAGCGAAGCAAAACCAAGCAAATGAACCTAGTGTAAGTGAACAAAAACAACAACAACAAATACAACAACAAAAACAACATCAATGATGAGTATTACTATGTATGAGTGATAGATACATACCTACACACTACTCATAGTTTTATACACACGCAAAGAACGGTAATACTAAGTAAGAGCATCCACAAATTTGTATTCGTTGTATTCTTGCTTATACATAGAACAATACATAGATACATACCTAACGGTGCATACATACAAACAAAGCAAACAAGAATAAATTAACTGAAAATTGGGATATTAATTTTTTGTATACCTCGGACCAAAGCCAATGCCAACGTTCGAGTAGGAAAAGATAAAAACAAATAAATTTAAAAATAATTGCAGCTGTAAATAAGACAAGAAAAAAGAGCTAAGAAAATGAATATGAAAATGAAAATGAACATGATGATGATAATGAATATGAAATTGAGAATGAATATGAAAACAACAACAAAGCAAAAGCAAAAGACAAAGACAAAGTAAAAGTAAAAGTAAACGTAAAAGTAAACGTAAACGAAATGATATATGTACGATGATAGTTAGTAAATTTTACGACTCTTTGCAAGACGCAAGTGGGGATCTTGAACATTTCCCTGGTCACGGATAAGCGGCAGGAAAAATACAATTGTGCACCGGGCCCAGCCCGGGCTTTGAAAAAAACCCCCTTATTGGGGCCATCTTACACCGACTGATAGAAAAATTTTGGGCAATATTGCCAGTTCTCGTTCAATAATCTTTAAAAACTCAAAAAGTCAAAATGAAAAAAAATTAAAGCGGAAATATTAACAATCTGAATGGTTAGGGTACGAGTATTATTAAATGTATGGATATGATTACACATAAAATTAAGTATAAAGATAATGTTAATTTAAAAGGTTTGGAAATATCAGTAATATTGTATCGTATTGTACCGTAAATTAAGCCATTTAGAATGAAACGTACGAATTAAATGATTTTCCAGCTTTAAAATGCGTTTGTTTATATTCTATTGAGACAGAGAGAGAGAGGGATAGTTAATCAATAAGTACTGTGTACCTGGGATCTCCCGCATTGACTTCTCTAGCCTCAACCTGTTGGTAATCCCGAGAGAGAGAGAGAGAGTAACTTCAATGCAAGTACGTGTTCATGAAATCTCCTGAGTAGGCTCTAGAATTCCCAACTGGTTCTAGCTTCAACCTGGTGGTAACCCCGCTAGATGTGCAAGTGGGTAAGCAGCCGCTGCCGAGAAGAAGAAGAAATTACGCGCTCGAACAACACGAATAGCTACATATATATTCAACTCAGCCTGGTGCCTCCCTTTTCTTAGTTGAGTGACTCCACCATTTCCACCTTTATTAACCAGCTTGAGGGGTAAGTAGTAAATAGTGTTCCCACGCGAAATAAAAGCCACTTAAAAAGAAGACATAGTTTTGACAGCAAAACGTAGCTTTTAGCTTTTTGAGCTTTTCGTGTTTTTATTAATCGTTTTTGGTTTTTCGCCATATGAACTGGGTTTTAGGCCCAATAAAACGAAAATACATTTCGAATAACATTCAAATTTTAATCAGTATTTACACATTAATATATATATACTTAAAACTTAGGATATTCAATTTTACCAAATGCCCTTTTATAGCTGCTAACGGTCTGACAGTACATACGTTTTTGTTATATGAAATTTTGAATATTTTAATTGATATTTTGATAATTCAAAACAAAGATGATATCTCAAGTTATGTGTATAAAACAGAAAACAATATTTTCGTATAACCTATGTACAAATATATAGTTTCGATGACGGATCTGTCATATATACCAGCCTAGTGTCTGTTTTTACACCTGAGAATTAAGATTAAATTAACGAAGCAGACGGACCGCTGCACGGCTTCTTAGGAACATACATATATATATATAACCGTACCATGTACAATAAGAATTTACATACATACATATAAGTTTTACTTTGATTAATAAAATAAGTCATTATTTAGTTAGTTGTATATTTTAGCCCTTTTTAAAACCCTGAACAAAAGGTATATTCGTTTCAATAATATCAATTTTTTTCGGATAGAACAAGAACAAATTCAAATGTTTATACAAAGAAAATGTGTAAAAACTTGGACAATAACGTCGAGTACCTCGGTTAAGGGAGCTGTACGTTGGCTACAGTCAGTCGTTATATTAATCTGATGAATAGCTTTTGTGACGGGACGAAATTTGCACATGTAGGTCGCATCTTACTCGCATATATCTCATGCAGGCTAGTGTTAATCGTTGTTTTCATGCTGTGTTAAAACCGATTTTAATTTACATTTATTGTGATAATTCAAATAATAATAATTTCTTTCCTTTACAGAGAAATTACTAGGACTTTATTTCAAGAGATGTCCGACTGTAAATGGTTATGTTTCGTTAAAACAGTATCTGAGCCCGCACATTTACAGGTATGAATTAAACTAAAGAACTAGTTAAGCTTAAAAAAAACTGTTAAAAGCCCTTAGCTCCCAGATTAATATATTTGTACTTAATGGTCGTCTTGTGTTCTGATCAGAAAAGCAAAGCATTTCACTTGAGCTCTGGATATTTTTGAACCTTAAAGTACTCGGCTTTATCGTCAATAGCTTTTGTCCAATAACACTTTCAAACAAAATTAATATAAATTCCAATCAACGAAGAAACGAAATGTATAAAACTTCACCGAAAAGAAGGTATTGTATGATATTATTTTAAAATACTTTTCGTGATTTGAGGGGACTTGGTTCCACTTATAAATATACATTCAATGGTGCTGGAGGAGTACTTTTTTTTTTTGTAATGGTTTAAAACTCGGGCTTACCATTATTTGAAATTGATACAAATGAAAAAAATACAAAAAACTGAAAGGCTGTGTCAGCTTATGTAATATAATAATCTTCAGAAAGATGTTGATTAAAATAGATCCTTTTAGTTTGTCCCGCCAAAGCGAGTTCTAGAAGATTTGCCTTAGTTTGCTTTTTCGCTCTTTTGAAGCCATTGTGTTATTTACTATTTTTGCCATTTACGTGATAGTCGAGAGCGTTGTCAGTTGGATTGTTTTTGTTGACGGCGACGCCATGGGCGATGGTGTCGGGACAAAAAGGCTGGACGAAGCTGTCTCGGTTGTCAGACTGCGCTCTTCGAAGACCCCCACTCGATCCTGGTAAATATTCAGAGATGGTGCTAAGTTTGAGTAAATATTTATATCATTTTTTACCCACATGTGACTTGTCGTGCTTGAACCGCTTCCAAATGTTCGTCTTTGGCTCCATTGGTGTACCATCAACGTTGTAGTTCGGATTGGAGAAGGTCAGGACAGATCTACTGGACCCGCGCGAATTGCGCTTGGTTTTCTTCCTGCTTGTGTTGAAAGCAAGCACTGCAAATATGATGGGTAAGATAACCAACTTAAATGCATATAATATGGGAAATTTCTTACTGAAAATAACAAGTATAGTGATGACCACCATGACAATGACCACCCCCAGGGCGACCAGAACGAAGAATTCCCTTTCATGGTCCGTCTTCCGCGTGTGCTCATCGTCGCCATGGCCATGGATAGAGTCACCCAGCAGCTCGGTCGGTATAGAATCATCGGTGGATTCGTCAGAGTACTCGGGCGCCTGGTCCTTATCCAATCGCGAGTGTACAAACTCTTTGGGCTTAGTCGAGCACGGAGTGTTGGGATCGAGTCGGTCGGGGCAGGCACATACATAGTCCACGGCGCGATATAGGCAGAGGTGCGAGCAACCGCCATTGTCCTGGGCGCAGTGGTTCCAGCTCTTGGGCTGACGGCCCAACGAGACGGCCCGTATGTCCAAGGCACCGCTCAATGCATCGCGGACCTCGAACGGATTACCATAAGCGCCGCGAGGCATACGCGGAGCCCGGTACACCGACTTGTTGTACCAATCCGTCCAGAATATGTCATTATCAAACTGAAACGAAGACACCGCGTTATGTATGGGTAAGTTTATAGGGTAAGTCTTTCTAAGCAAACAAACATAACCGAAAAATCCTTCAAGCTTCCTTATTCTAGGTAAAGATCAGAGCTCCGATTTGGAGCTATGTATTGGGCTCACCATAGTTAGGCCAAAGGGATGGGGTGCGTACGGGACAATAGTCTGACGGCGTTTTCCATTGAAGTCCACTTGGCCTATGTTGTCCTCCAAGGCGTCGGCCCACAGCAAACGCCGGTTCCTATGGATTCAAGATAAAGGAGTAAAGGTATTTAGAAAAGCAGGGCACCGGGCTCCGCTCGGTAAATGCTCACTCGAAATCGATAGTAAGTCCTGTGGGAAACCCGATTCCGGATGTGACAAGAATCGTGCGATTCGAACCATCCAAGTAGCTACGTTCGATCCTGGCCGGGGAACTCCAATCTGACCAAAACAAGTAGCTAAAAATAGAGGAAAAGTAAATAGTGAAAAGCTAAAGTTAAGTGATTAGCAATTTGTTGAAAATTCGTACGCTTTCTTGGGATGCACAATCAGTGACCGGGGATCGCCCAAGTCATCCTCCACGATTCTTTTACGCGAACTTCCATCAAGTCGGGATACTTCAATCAATTTGCGATCCGTATCGGACCAATATATGTTGTCTGCTATCCAGTCCACCGCTATGCCATTAGGAGTCGGTACGTCGGAGCTGACAATAACGCGACTATCAGTGAAGTTCAGCAGATTCACTCGACGAATGACATCCAGATTGACATCGGCGAAGAACAGCATATTCTCCCGGTAGTGGTAGTCTAGGACCACGGCGCCATGCACACCGTTTATGGGCAGAACAACGTCCATATAATCGCCGGAGTTCAATGAAATCATTCCAATTCCAGAACGCAGGGCAATCAGCAGGTAATCCTGTGAAGTTATTACATATATCATATATATTTAATAGAATTTTCTTTAAAGTAGGATAAGTGAACACTAAAAGAACTGGCGCACTTACATCTGGCAGATTCTGGCACTCCGTTGAGCTGTTCTGACGCAACCGCAATCCAATGGGGCACTGACAAGTATATCCTGAAGGATTGCGCAAGCAGAGGTGCGAACAGCCACCGTTATTGCGACCACAAACACTCTCGATTGTCTGCGGATCCTGCGAGATGACCTTGATATCCATCAATCCATCAATATTGGTAATGACATCCCGCTTGGCGGTTATGTTGCGTCTGTCGGTCATGTGCAGGGCCTTCGACTTCCAGTCCGTCCAGTAAATCTTGTCGTCGGACAGAGCCAGTGCATAGGGATGGTGCAGGGATGATATAATTAACTTGCGCTGGTTTCCCGTATAGTCACAGGAGTCAATGGTCTTGAGACGCGCATCGACCCAGTAGATGCGCTTGCTCTTCAGGTCCAGCGACAGGCCATTGGGCCAGACCAGGTTGGCCGTGACAATGCGGGACCTCTCGTTGCCATCCAAGTGGGAGCGCTCGATCTTGCGATAGTGTCCCCAGTCCGTCCAGAACAAGAGGCCCGCCTCATAGTCCAGAGCCAGGCCGCGGGGCGACTCCAGGTCCTTGTAGGCAATCACATGCCGGTTGCTGCCATCAAGGTTGGCCACCTCGATGGTGTGCCGTCCGGCGTCGGCCCAATAAATCACCCTACCGATGGAGTCAACGACCAGGCCATCGGGATTCTCCAGGCTGTCGCCAACCACTTTGTGAACGTGCAGGCCATCGGGACTAGAGCTCATTATCACATTCTCAATGGTGTCCGACCAGAATATATTGCCCGTATTCCGGTCGACATCTAGGGCAACAGCATTCGAGATGGGCGGCAGTGGAAGGACCACGTCAATCAAGTGATCGAAGTCCAACGATATCTGCCGTATATCGATGCGATGTGCAAACAGTAAGTACTTTGTTGGCCCTTCGGAACACGTCCGCATATCCTCCCTTAGTTGCACGCCCACGGCACAGGCACACGTATAGCTGGTGGGGTTCAGGAGACACAGGTGCGAGCAGCCGCCGTTGGACTTATCGCAGGCATTATATATACGCCTTCGGGTGCGGTGGAACACTCGGATGTCCATTAGGTCAGAGGTGTTGGCTATGATTACGTTGGACTCGCCGCCAGTGAGCTTGTTGGCGCTCATAACCGACTTGGTATCCCAATCCGTCCAATACACACGTCCTTCGCTCACATCCAAGCCGAACGGATGGCCGAGTCCATCTGTGGTAAGTAATTTAACGAAATTTAATTTAATTTATGAAACAGAACAGAAAGGAAACCGCCAGAAAAGGATGCTTAATGGTACTTGGAAGCTGGACCTTTCTACATAAATATTAACCTGAATGTGCCATACTTACTCAAGATAACTTGACGGTTGCTGCCATCAAAGTTCATGTACTCCAGCGTCTTGGTACCGCCATCCACAAAGTAGAGTTTACTCTTCTCATAGTCAATGGCCAGACCATTGGGATATATTAGTTTCTTCGAGGATATAATGGCCCGATCATGGCCATCCATATTGGCACGTTCTATCATGGGATCATCACCCCAATCCGACCAAAACATTAGGCCATCTTTAATGTTAATACAAAGGTTAGTGACTTCAAATAATACAAATGTGTGATGGACTTACCTATCGGGTTTACAACTATATCCCTGGGCTTGTACAGCTTCTCCCATATGAGCAGAGTACGCATCTTGCCGTTGGTGGTGGCCACTTCAATGCGGTTCGTCGATGGATCTGTCCAGTAGAGCTTATCAGTTATCCAGTCGAGGGCCAGACCGACAGGTGAGACCAGGTTGGAGTGCACCACTCGCTGCTGATAGCTGCCGTTGAGGTGAGCCTTATTGATGGTGCTACGCTCCACATCGGTCCAATATATAAAGTCCGTGTCGCTGCACCAGTCCAGAGCCACGGCATGCTTCAGATTGTCCAGCGGAACAATCATATCGACTTCGTCGGGATCGGCTTGGTTATTCTTGAGCTGTCTCAGCCGTATATCCTTGCGGCGAGCCACTAGCACTAGCTTGTCCGCTGTGCCCTTACACGTCTTGCCGTCCTCCTTGAGGGAGAGACCAATGGGACAACCGCATCTCCGGGATGTTTTATTCGGCAAGCAGAGGTGCGAGCAGCCGCCACGAAGGCCTCGACGATCCTTCTGACAACGGTCGGGATATTCCGGTTGACGGGCGGGATGGAAGGCATGGATGTCCATGGGGAAGTGGAAGTTCTCGTGGACCGCGCGGAACTCCTTGCCCGTCGTCTTGTCGGCCGCCGATACAGTCTTTGTGTTCCAGTCCGTCCAGTACATGGTGTCCTCAAAGATGGTCAAGGCAAACGGGTGTGGCAGGTGAGTGCTTAGAATCTTGTTTCGTTCGCTGCCATCCAGATTGGAGCACTCGATGGCGTGCTGCTTGGCGTCCGCCCAATAAATCTTGCCGTTCGGATAGTCGATGGCCAAGCCATTGGGCCACGTAACGCCCTTGGAGATGATAACCTTGCGCTGCGTTCCGTCCATGTGAGCTCGTTCGATCTTCGGATTAGGTCCCCAGTCACTCCAGAAGGCCAGGGCCTCGCCCGGATGTACGACTATGGCCCGCGGCTTGTCCAGGTCACTCGAGGCAATGACTGTGCGAAGATTCCCCTGGAAATTCGAGACTTCTACGCGTCGTGTCCCCGAATCGGTCCAGAAGAGCAGGTCGTGTATCCAGTCCACGGCTATGCCACCCGGAGACTCCAAGCCCCATTTGATGACGTCGCGAACCCGCGTGCCATTCATATAGACCATTTTGATGACGTCCGTAGACACGTCGGACCAGAACATCAATCCCCGCCGGTGGTGAAAGTCCAGGGCAATGGCATTGTGCAATCCCTTGACAACCGCCGTATACCGGTTATTGCTAAGCGTTACGCGACGTATGTCCCACCGATTGGCCACCAAGAGGGTCATGGCACCGCCCAGCGCCTTGCAGGACCGCAGATCCGGCCGCAGGATGTAGCCTATTTCGCAGGAGCACTTAAAGGAGCCCAGCGTATTGTGGCACTTCTGGGAGCACACCGGACTGGTCATGTACTGGCACTCGTCTATGTCCGTGCAGCTGAATTAATCAAGGTATTCACGCAGGTAGTATCTATATAGTCTTCGATCTATCATCTGTACTTACTTGACTTTGTTCTTGTTCATCACATAGCCCAGGCGACAGGCACACTCGTCCAAGCCCAGGTTGGTCTTGATGCACAGCTGCTCGCATTGCCTGGGCTCCGAGCACTTTTGTTCCCGGGGACAGTCCTTCTCATCCTCGCCAGCCGGACACTCGTTGTGGCCATCGCAAATGTGTTTTTGATGAACACATATTCTGAAAGTGATCGCATCGCATTAAGTAAGTATTAATACAACTAATACCGAAATATCCTACTCACTTGAGGTGTGTTACGTTTTGCTTGGTTGGGCACAGAAATTGGCCCACGTCGCACTGCAGGTGGCACTCAACCTCATCCTCGCCGGCAGCGCAGTCGGGATAGCCATCACAGAGCCAGGTTTTCTGTATTTTCAAAGTTTCAAAGAATTTAGAAGCAGATCCTTGAGACATGACTATGATTCTTACCAAAATGCAGCGGCCATTGTTGCAGGTGAACTCATCCGTGCCGCAGGTCAATGGGTGCTCCGAGCTCAGGCTGCCACAATCGTTCTCATCCTCACCGCCGTCACAGTCCTGCTCCTTGTCACACTTCCAGCGCTTCGGTATGCAAGTTCCATCCGCGCACTTGTACTCACTCGATGTGCAGAGCGATGGCTTCTGTGGGCAGTTCTCCTCGTCGCTCCAATCGCCGCAGTCATTGTCGCCATCGCACCGGAACCGGTTGAGTATGCACTGGCCGCTGGGACCGCCAGCGCCGCCTAGACCGCCGCGGCACTTAAACTCGCCTTCGGGACAGCTATTGATCACCGCCGCACACTTGTGCTCGTCGGAGTTGTCATTGCAGTCGGGCTCGCCGTCACAGCGAAAGGCCAAGGAGATGCAGTAGCCATCATTGCAGGTAAAGTGCTCGTCCGTGCAGCTGGTCCGGTTGCAGTGCGTCTCGTCGGAGAAGTCCTTGCAGTCGTTCTCGCCGTCACAGAGCCAGGTGCGGGGAATGCAGAATCCATTGAGACACTCAAACTGATCCTCGGTGCAGTTCGTGCGCGCCCCGCAATGCGTCTCGTCCGAATAGTCGCCGCAGTCGTCATCGCCGTCGCACAGCCAGTACTTGCTGATGCACCGATAGGTCCTGGGACACATCACATGGACGCCGGTCGTTTCGCAGTTCTTCTGCAGGTTGGACATCTGGTCGGTAGTTTCCTCGTCCGTCTTGCAGGCATTCTCGTCGGATTCACTGGGATTCTGGCAGTTTGTGTACTTCTCGCCCGGCTGGCTGGGATCGTCCTGGACCAGGACAGCGAGATTCACCCGAAACGGCTTCTGTTTGTTGTTGGCTCCGCCTATGAACCCATCACGCCCACGTGAACTGAGCCGATCCAGTTCCCGGGGGCTGGACACCTCTGTCCGACTCTTCTTGGCTCCAATATTACGGAACTTGGGAGACTCGTCGCCCGGATTACTGCCCTTGGACGGCACACCGCCTGATTCCATGGTGAGCATGTGGCCATTTTGATCGACTTCCTGGCTGTCCTCGCTGTGGCTTTGAAACGGCGGATAGTCGGAGACGGTGATGAACTTCGTTCCAATCTTTTGAAACTTTTCAGTTTTCAACCTGTTGTTGTCCTGGGACTCATGCCCGTTGTCTAAGCCAGCAGCAGCACCACGCCCATGCTCCTGCCTATACCAGTCCAAGCGTCCTGATGCATTTTCCGGAAAGTGGCCAACATCACTAGCTGCATTACGCTCTACCGAGTATTTGGTGAAGTCGCCCAGTCCGACGCCTGAAGCCAACAGAAAAGTAAGTAAATAGAAGTTAATCGAGGCAGAGAAAGAAAAAAACCATTCGATTTACGCGTAATGATTGAAAAATTATGTAGGTCCCGTTAGATTATCAGTTTGCAGGTCACAATAAGACTCTTGCATTATCACCTCGTGGTGAAAAATATGTACTATCAGGGCTGCATTGAAAATCTATTAAAATCTCTTTATTATTTATAATAATAATTATATTTTAATTTTTATATTCATATTTTAAACGCATACCAGTAGTATTTACTACCGAGAATCTTTATACACTTACATATTAATGTACGTACATATTTGATGACCACTGAAGTTTGTTTACAATTTTAGGCACGCCCTTTTTCCGCCCCCGCCAAGTAGTTTCTACTGAAAAGCTGAAGCTGCATATTTGCTTCTTGGATTTTTACCCAAATCCACAATAAATTAAATATTACAGCGGATGTATCCCTGCCTTAGACAGACGCAAAAAAGTAGGCAATGAATATTTACGGCCATCTCTTTATGTTGTTAATTTTACAGTTTACGATCAACGGTATATGTACATAAAAATGTATACATATGATGTACAATGTGTGCATGAATGCGTTGGGACAGACAGTCGAACCTTTTTGCATTATCAACGAATTTTGTTTGTGAGTAAATACATTTTCGGGCATAATCTTAGACTAAAAACTGGTACCATTCATTAACGATGCAATACTTACAGAAAAAATACACGAAGCATACCAGTGGCCAAATGGGAAAGGCTGTCAAATACATTGCCACACGCGTACACTCATAGGCACGCAACTTTGTAACGGTGTGTGTGGGGGGAGCTTTTAATGCTGAAGCTGAGCTGCTGATGCTGTCCTGTTGTTTTTGTTGTTGTTGATGCTACTTCCTCGGTGTCTGTTGGATGCGAGAAAGAGAGAGAGAGGAAAGAATTCAGCGTGAGCGCTTGCGTGTGACATGGCATGGCCGTTGTACATACACTTTACTAGTTTATGCGTAGGTGTCCCCACAGCCACAAGGCACACACATACATGTATGTATTTATATATAAATATTTGCAATAAGTTAAGCTATGTTTTTACTCGATTACAGATGCAAGCTTCGCCTATATTTCTAGGTAATTTCAATTTTGGCGTTGTCTGTCTGTATCTTAGCTCTGAAGCTAATTTTCTCTGTTAATTTTGTTAACATTTCAGATGTAGGTATGTAACTTTTACTTACATTTATAATCAGTTTATGGCTATCAAATTAGAGCACAGCATCCACGCAATTCATGGCGAAGGCCGCCACTCAGACTAACTTTTCGATTATTTTTCTCGGCTTATGGGCGGCTTAAATTGCTGTGAATAACTTTGTAGGACTAATATGGACATTGATAGCGATGCTCCTGCTCCCGTACACTCGCAGCATTTGGGCGGCGGCACTGTTGAGACGCCTTTTATGCTATTTTTCCACTGCACTTCATTCAAGCGTCACTCACATTTTGTTCAGAAAACGGTTTCGCGGATTTGCGTGGGATTTCGCGAATTCCACGTCTCTATTTTAAAGCTTGCCTAAGCTTTGGCAATGAAACAGATATGATAAAAAACAAAGGACATTGTCAACACTTATTTACATAAACTAAGTACTTTATTTTTGTGAATTTGTTGTACTATTTGTTGTTGTATTTATACAGTTTTGTTGTTGTTGTTGGCATGTGTATCTATGTGCCCCTCAATGCGCATCACACACCCGACCGAGCATATGTAAAGAATATTAAGTCAGGACCACTTATTCAAACGGATTCTGGCTCCTCTCTTCAAAGCGAAAATCCCTTCGGTGAGTATCTCACAGATTTGTTTAGCCCGAATAACGAAATTATATTTGTTAAAACTTATGCGATATTCAGCGTCAAACACGTCATTCGGCGTACTTGCGAATATAGCGAATGTAAAGTATTCCAGATATTACAGCATCCTCAGTCGCGAAGGCGAGGACCGTCAACTCGAACGAACGAACGAACCCACGAACGAACGAACGTTGGAGACTTCAACTCTCGTTTTCATGCCCAAAGTTTTCTCCGGGCTGCGGAGCTTTCACTGGTCGCCTGCTGCTGTTCTCCAGGACACGGCAGCTTTTGGCGAGGGCGGGGTTAAACCCATTGAAAAACAGTGACAAAATATCAACAGCTTTCACGCAGTTTACAAGCTTAATAAAGCTTTTATTAGTGCAAGGAGGCTGCTGCATCAGCAATCCCTACTTCGCCGGAAATGCACAAGCTACACTCAGCGAAGGCATTCCGATGACATTACATAAATAGCATCTTAGATCCCTTAAAGAATCGGACTTTTCGATATTTTTGTATGCAAAAATCAATTTGAAACCGGTTTTTTATGTCCTAATTTTTGGGACAACTCATAGTTTAAAATATTCATAACTAAGCCAAAACAGCTTTAATTTCAGTTCGGAAAGCATTTCTTTGTTAGTTATTATTTGGTTAATTAATCTGCATTTCAAATTTAGGAATTAACAAAAATAATTTTTTTGTCAATTTTTCACAATTTTAATGATGTAACCCCTTATCATTTTTTCAAAAATCGGCCTAAATTTTTTTTCTTTGTTTTTTCCCATATTTAATTTCTAAATAATTAAGAATTTAACGGCGATTCCGAATATAAACGGCATTTGGCTGTCATTCCAATTTTGTCCAAAATATGCTGTATTTTTGGGTCTTAAAATCGGTTTTTTATGTCCTAATTTTTGGGACAACTCGATAATTTGCCAGCTCTAATGCCCGCCCGATACTTGGTCTCCAGCAAAGCTTTGAATGCTAAGATTAAATATCCTTTTATATTATTTATTAATTTATTTATTAATTTATTTTAATTAATAGGCAAATTCCTTATCATCTACTTGTTCTGGAGTAATGTGCAGATATATGGCCCCGACAGATGGCTGGGAAATGGAATATGAAAAGAAGTTCTTCTTGTTAAGATTTAGGGCTTGAAGTATCTGCGCTATGGAATACTTCTGACTGGACAACCAAAAACAGGTGCTTGGATAGGTAACAGATCTGGAAATAGTAAAGACATTATATTAATAACAATAATATCTTAAGTATTTCCCTCAAGAATCTTTACTTACTTAATAATGGCCTCCGGAAATATATTTTCCACAAAGCCAGACACCTGTAGATAGTTTTCCCGACTGTTATTATTTGCTTCGGGGGAGTCATCGTCAGTTGGGAGCCCCTCTTCCGGTTCCACTGCATCCCTAGCTTCCAGTTCGGGCAGATAGATCTTGGTCTCGATGACGTAGTACGATGTGTAGTAGTTCCGCGTTATCTCTTGCCGCTCACCGATGGCCACAAAGCCATGGCTGCCCAGCGCCGCCATCCGTTGCGCCGGCGCCAGGAAATCAGTGTGGGAGCACGTATAGATTACACAGTGGCCGCCCCGACACGCCTCCTGTATGGAATGGAGCACAGCGTGCTGTGTGGTCACGTCCAGGTTGGCAAAGGGATCGTCCAACAGGATGAGTTCGGCATTGGTCATCAGGGCGAGGCCAATGCTTAATCGCTTCAGTACGCCCTGGCTCAATGATGAAAGGAAGTGATACCGATAATGGTACAGGTTCAGGATTCTGCATAGTACTATTGCCTCTGCTCTGAGGGGTTTGCCTCTCAGATTTTTCCGCAGTCGCAGTACCAACTTAAAGGCCTCCAGTACCGTGAACCCCTGCGTCATGTTAACGTCTTGGGCACTATAACCCGCTAGATTGCCTATTTCCACCTGGGTCCTCTGGTATGGGATCCGATTTACGCCACTCACCTGGCCTGAGGTGGGTGAGTAGATGCCCAGAATGGCTTTGATCATAACCGTCTTGCCCGATCCATTGGCTCCAAACAAGCTCAAGACCTGGTACCTATGACAAGTAAGTGAACAAAGCATTAAATTATCTTTCGAGTGTTCGATCTTGAAGTGCCTACCTGTCGACCATAAAGTCAACTTTGTGCAGTGCCGTATTTAGGCCAAAGAACACGCTCAAATCCTCCACGTGGATGGTTTTCGTCCAGATCAAAGAGCGTTCCTGTGTCCGCACCCGCGACTTCTCATATATCCAGGTATTTTCCACCTCGCTGGGCTGAGCAATGTGTAAGACTTGCTGATCATAATGACTATCGGGACTGAGTGTCCACTAGGAGTTTAGTTCTATGGTCAGGAAACTGAATACCACAACACACTCACTCGCTGTCCCAAAAGTACTTTCCGTGGCGTGGCCTGCTCTTGTATAACTGCGATCTCAGGCGAAAATAGATCAATATCCATATAACAATGGTCAATAGGTACATACAAACTATGTAGCGAAGGTGAGAGTACTGCTGTGCATTTTTACCTGTATAGATTTTAGACATTCAACTGATATCAGGGAGATAATACAATACAAATACTGAGATCATCTTACCGCAACAATCGGGCTCTATTTTGCACTCCTCCGCGTAGACACTGGTCTCAAAAATCTCCACATCAGCGCAAAGCCACTTGGTGTCCAGGATACTAACAATGCGCATCATGTGTTCCATCAAGGAGTACAGCGGATAGAAGTCCAGAAATATGAAGAGGATCCTCGTAGGCCCTGAAACCTGGAACTCCGCTATAAAGATGTAGGCCACGATGCCCAATGTGTGGAATGCAAGGACCATCAGGTAAGCATTGTGTATATCTGCCGATCCGAGCGAAATCAAAACGTTAAGGCTCAGGACACACAGGGCCACGGCCATTACGGCGTTCCCATAGAGCACTATCTTACAAATTATTCAAATATAAATGAAACCCTCAAGGAGTAGCAATTACTCACGAAACCCTTCGACATCCATTAGGGCGTCAAATTGCAGAGCTGGAATGGCCAGCTGTAAGGTGCCAAGGGAAAGCACAAACATGAGGAGCTCATAGACCAAAATGGCCAGGAGCATAATGCTCGTTCGCATTCCAGCAATCAATTCAATATAATTCAAGCGACTGTCGCGGTCGAGGGTCATGAAGAGCATGGGCAGGGTCCAGATGAAGCAGAACGTGAAGCACAGCGCGCTCATAAATAGCAGGGTTATATTATACCTCCCACCATGCACCCGGAAAGCAGGTACTGTTGAGAAGGGCAGCGGGTCCAGTTCAACCTTTATTCCAGAGTCGGAACCAACGTAACCCCTGCAAGAAATGGATCTATTTAGATGGAACTTTGCAAAGATGCTCGGTACATACACGGACAGGGCGTCCATCAGAGGGGCCAGGCTGTGGGGGGCTGCGCGTAGCCATTTGTTGTTGAACTGAGGCTCGACCTCGCCCTCTGTGATCCACATGCTCGTAATGTCCAGGTTCGCATCCACTTTCTTGGCTCCCATTGCCAGGTACTTGTTGTAGGCGGCATTCAAGGGTCCACCGCTTCTGGATAATCCTTGTTGGGCCAGTGTGACGGCATTACGATCGCCATCATCAACGGGAAAGGGAGTTCTCTGCAGCGCCTTGCGATAGATTTGAAGGTGTGGCATGCACAGAGCCATCCAGATGGCCACCAAGGTGGGCAGGAAGACCTTCACCATTAGGAAAAAGATGCCTCGGATGTCAATTAACGCGCGATGTCGCAGCACAATCTTAAAGTGGGAAAACAAATAACAAAATCTCTTCAGTGCCTGCCGTTCGGTGTTGAGTGTTGAGGGTTCTCGCTCCGGCTTCTGAAGAGCAAACTGTGCCTCCTGGGGTGTGAACGCTTTTATGAGAATCCTGTCGAGGTTGCACTGCTGAAGATGGAAGCTGTCTATTTTGAACTCCTCTTTGTGGCCTGGCAAGCTCTCGAGTGCCTTAATCAGTTGGTGGACGTCTCTTTTATTGATGAGAAACACTGCAGAGTCGCCCATTTTGGACTCGATTTCAATGCCGGAAGTTGTGTAAGTTTCCAGAAAGTTGTGCACCTTTTCGAAGTCACACTGCGCCTTCCCATGGAAAGTCTGTTGAGGTAAGAACAGGATCAAGAATAGCAAGGCTATATAATATTTGACTTACCAGTCGATAGGCATCATTAAACTGGCGACACATGTTTCTTTCCGTTCCCAGAAAAACCAGTCTTCCTTTCGACACAATGGCAATGCGATCGGCCAGGCCGCTCGCCACTGTGGAACGATTGGTGGTGACAAAGATAGTTCGGTTCCTCTTCTCGGCCTGCACGAAGTTAAAGAAGAGCTGGGCCCTTGCCTCGTCCACGCCATCCAAGGGTTTGCCGAGGAGAACAATGTCTGTTCGGCCAGTGAAAGCACATAGGGATTGCAAAATACGCCTCTGTCCCGTGCTCAGATTACCCACACGAGTCTCCTGTACGTCCTCCATTTGCATGGAGCGTAGGTAAGCCCTCACTTCCTTGTCGGCTTCGGGCTTTTTCAGGCCGCGCAAAGTACAGAAGAACTTCAGGTGATCGAACACTGTCAACTCGGAAAATAGTGCTCTGCCGGACAAGGACATTCCAACGCGCTTATATGCCTTCATGTTTATGTGCCTTTCGTGCTGGACTGTATTAACACCAGACACGTAGATCCCGCCATACGTGGGCATTGTCAGGCCACAAATCATTCTCATAATGGTCGTCTTTCCAGATGAGTTATGACCCAAGAGCACTACAACCTCCCCAGAGAACACTTTGAGGGTGAACCTTTTAACCACAAAAGTTTTCCCGAACTTCTTCCAGACGTTGTGAAATTCTATAGCCACTTCCCTGGTTTCGATTTCTATCTCCGAGTCCGATTCCGACTCATTAGGTGGCTTCTTGGTGGGCAAGGAAGACCAGTACTTGCCCAACCATCCCAAATTCCATCCTTTCTTCTCTGACTTGGGATCCATATCGGGATCTGTGTTCGAGTCATTAGGTGGTTGCTTCGAGGAGGAGGAGTTCCAATAGCGGCTTAACCATCCCTTCCTTTCATTTCCTGTCTCTCCACCAGTTTGGTCAATGTTTTGCAATCCGAGATACCGACTCGAGGTTGGCTTATCATCCTCTATCACCACACTGACTTCTTTTCGCAGAGCTACCGCTGGAATTAAGCTTTCTTCGAACTGGTTCTTTCTTTTCCTGCGCCTACAAGTTTTACGGAAACACCTAAAAAGGCTTATTCTCTTCAAGAAATCTACTATAAGGGCCATAGTGCGGGACTGGATTATTAGAGCCAACAGGGTATAAATAAGGGTCTGTATATAAAAGAATAAAATAAATGCACCTAAGCTAAGTTCGAAATGATTGTCGGTCGAAGATGTTAGCACTTCCACAACAGGTATATTCCCTGGATGGTCCTCAAGGTGCATCAAGTGCGCTAGACCCCAACTCAGTGTCACATTGCACAAGAAAACAGAAGCTATCACATTGAGGACATTCGATACTCCGGAGGTGAGCCCTTCTCTGAAGAAAAAGGGATACGGCATCAGAAACCATATAATTGGTACGATAACTGACGTTTTTTTTGTAGTGCAAACTATGGCGGATACTAGGATGATGAAACTGGCCACAGAGAAGCTGTATGAGGCAAAAAAGAGGAGCAAAATGTACACAGGACACTGATCCAACACAGCCCTCGAGCCATTCCAAGGAAGCTAAAATAATAAAAGAGGTAACTCCTTAACCAAACTCAGTAAGCACCATACCATAAGTATAAATGTGAGGAGCATTGAAGTTATCAGCAGCTGACTGCAGGCATTGACGAACCAGGCAGCCATTTGCACACATCTACTGACATTATTCATCTGTAGCATAAAGCGTTTCCCCGTCTCGTATTCCTCCACTATAAACTGAAAAATTATTATATAAATTTCTTCTTTAGTCTTTCAACAGGACGGTATCGCAAGGAGAGCGGTTCAACCATCCATCGAAGGGATTATTTACTACATACCCTAACTAGCACAGTCACCGGAAACATAAACCCAAGGACCATCATCAGTACGGCTGCTGTGGCAGCATCCCCGGAGAATAGTGGATTGGCATCTGCAGCTCCATTTAGAGGACGCAAATTCAAAGCCGGCGTTCTTGAGCCTTTCGAAGGCGCGTTCTCGGATGCCATCTGTATGTACTCTGTACTAATGTAGTACTGGAGCGCCACAAAGCCCTCTTGCAAATACTCCGTATAGACATCATTCTTGCTGCCATCGAGTGAAGTGCTCAGCTTCCAGCAGTGGCCTATCGAAGTTTGTTCGTAGATCCGCAACTCGGAGGGCATTATTATGGAATAATGCAGCACTTGGGGTAAGCCATTCTTGGACTCATCCACATCCTCGTTGTGAAAGCATACACTTGCTATAAACTGTTCAAAGGACGCGCGCCTGCGCATAGTATCGCAGTCTGTAAATCCATGGGTATAATTCTTTGTGATGTCCAGTTTATCCAAGGCGCCTTCCATCAGCTTCTGTAAGGCGACATGGGAACTGGGCGCATATGCCACCCTCACATTCGGGATGAATACATTCGCATAGAAGCTGAAATGACAGAAGTTTTAGAGCTATCTTATAGTGTTCATGAATCGTACTCACTTCTTCCGTGCCTTTAACATCCGCTCTCGCCGAGCATTAATTTTTTTGACAAGCGAACTCCAGCTGGAGGCAAAACTCAGCGAGTCATCCACCTTGTATGTGAATTCCGCAGGACTGTGTTCATTTGAATACCGAAATATTAGGAGCATCAAGGCCGAAAACACAGGTAGGACTAAACTAATTATTAAAATTAGCTTATTCTTTTTTTGCTTTTGAAAATTCTTCCAAATCGACGTTAAAAATATAGATCGACAAAGTCTACAACTCATTTTTGTTAAACAAAGTCTAAAAACGTATAAACAGCAAGTCTTTTTTATGATAATTTCGCAAAGTGACTGCTAAGGCAAATCTAATGCTGTTTTTCAAGTAAATTATTTCATTTGTAAAAGCTGTATTTATTATTATTATTATTGTATAAATTTTTTCTAATTCTTTTGAGGAGGGGTTTTATTTATTTAAATCTAAACGTTTATCCATACCCGTATGACACTGCATTAAAAACTTATTTAATTAGAGATCTCATTAGAGCACATTATATACTGAAGAAGATAATGGACCTAATCAGACCTAAGTTTGAAGTTTTTAAAGCTAGGGTCAGTTTTTACTTTATAACCCCCTTAAATGTACCAAAGTTTGTTGTGTTCCACCTTCCGTAGATGATCTCAAAATTTAGATAACACGACCTTCCATTTAACAAATTTGAAATATAATTGATTACCGAAGTTCAGGTGTTATTAAATAAAATGTATATATATTTAATTTGAAATATTACAGAACAATGTTAATTACATAATATATATTTGCGTTTAACCTTATGTTAAATCAAAAGCATGAACTATACCTTGCTCACGTAACAAAATAAAAAAAATCGTATAAATGTCATTAACGGTAGTGTGGGCACAAAATCAATATATCCGCTAATGAATCAATTTGATATTATTACTAATTTTCGCACTAAATGTATATAAATAAACACAAGTTGATGTTTGCGGTTGGAGGAGTACACATGCGCATAAGAAGGATCCGTTTAAGTGTATTAAATGTGTAACGTAGGATGTGTGTGGTTCGGGACTTTTATCTTTATGTCTTATCGCATTCAGACTTTGTTAATGTCGTACTGCTTCTTTTGGTGCCACCATCGGATGATGCTGCTACGTCGTTGTGGTTGGAGGCAATAATGCAATTATTTCCCATCTTAGGTCATAAGTCTTTTAGAATGGCGCTCTTTGCGTTTTTTAATTTGTCCAAACGCTTCAACAAATGATTATTTGCCGTCTCCGCTTCCTCCAATCTCTCCAGTATTTCCCGATGCTATTAAAAAAAAATTATGATTAATTATGAGGATTACTGCTCTCGCTCTCTGCGATATGCGTGGTTGTTAGCTTAGTCACAATATTTCACAAATCCCACATACATTCCAAAAATAAGTGCACTTGCGCTGACTACTTAAAATGAGTGCAATTAAGGAAAAGCGGGGGCGCAATAAAGCTATCTCCGACTTTAACTCTTTTTCCTACTTATTTACATTCCGTCTCTACTTCTTACATCAAGTAGTATGTAAATACGCACATGACCACCCTAATGTAAGTTACCCACTGTTCACAGCTTCGATATTTTAAGTAATGTTCTGGCTGTTAGGTTAATATAATAATATTGTTATCTATAAAATTGTATTCTTGTATAAATAATTAATAACTCCTTTTTTTATTTTAGAGAATGATTGAAATCGAGTCGTCATCAGTACCGCGCCTAATGACCTAGAGTTATGACTTGAATTTGATTGTACATTGCAGGCAAAGCGTGGAAAGAGAGCAAGAGCAAGAGGGCTTAGCATGAATTAATTTGAGTGCAAGGTATTCCATGGTGGGGACATTCGACTAAAAGGTGCTTTTTTGTTTTAATCTACAATATCTACAATATCAAGAAAATTCTTGATAAATTGGCAAGTTGAACTACTTTGTTAAATATTTATTCTTAATTCTTAGGTGCGAGATCGCGGGATCCAAGAATCATAATTTGTATTTTATTTTTTAGTATTTATAAGTGAAAATAATTAGGTCGTGAAATGTCCTCAACACTTACCTCACGTTGTAGCTTGCGGCGCTCGACTTTTAATTCAGCCTCTGACTTTTCGGCGGCTTCCGCAGTGCTTTTGTATCGAATGACTTGAGTCTCTGAACGTGCTAAACTCGACTGTAAATTGGCGATTTCTTGCTCAGCCTTTTGCAGCTTATACTTATAGTCTGAAATGATTTTGTTTGACTCCCCTGCGGGATAATACAAGAAGAGAGACAAAGACTCGTAATCAAACTGAAATATTATGCAGTTATTTTGAAAGAATTTCAAAAGAGAAAGAAAGATTTCTATCTACAAAATTATGAAATAAAAATATTACTTGAAAAGGTAATAGCTACGTTTATTTAATTTTGTTTTAAGTTTAATAATTACCTTTTAAACCCTATATTGACGTACAGTTAGTAATACAAATATTTTACAGAATAGAAGAAAGCGTTTCCCCCAACCCCTTTATGAAGTACAAGCCACTTCCATCTGTCTGGCTGTCCGTCAGTCGCACACACCTCTACAGCTCCCTAGAGCTACCACATCTGGTCCACAGACTGGTATGAACCACACACAGCACAAAATGATTTTAAATCGTATAAAGAGCAGTTTTATAAGTAAGTATATGACTGGAAAACAAGTCCAAGTCCTAACAATATGAGCTTAGTCGGTTTTTGGCTTTTATTGCCAGAAATTAGGTGAAATCTTTGGATTGCCGCGTTTAATATGTTCGAAAGACTCTAGACTTTCTTGTTTTTGTGTATATTGTATATTGTAAACAACATGCCTTGTTTCGCCCCCGCGCAAAATCGGTTAAAACTGAGGAGCATAGCACCCAATGTTATGTAGTTAAGAGAGGTAACCAAACTTAAATAATAATTTAAACAAACTAGTATCAAACGTGAACATACTTTGAGCTTCGTAATCGTCGTCTTCGCCAAAAGAACCATGTGCAAAGCTGCCAGATCCTCCAGTCATACCCTCGCTTTTATATTCTTCAAGCTGTTCGTGAAGACTATGCACTTCGGATAGCAGTCTCTTTTTTTCGTCACTGAATTTTTTAAGTCTAACATCTGCGTAAAAAGGGTGTTAGAAATTGATTCGAGTAGATATAGTAGGTGAGATATAATTACCTAAAGAACCCTGAACAGACGCTAAGAGTTTGGCGTTCTCAACACTAACCAGAGCCCGCTTAGCATCGCTGCCATCTTCATTCTCAACAGCCACAATCAGAAGGCCCTGCTCTGATATCAACAAGTCCCGCTCATTTAACTGTCCTTGTACTAACTTTAGCTCAAGATTGGCGCGATCCAAGCTCCGTTTGAGGGCATTGCAATCACGCATCTTCTCCTTAAATTCGCGCTGTAGTTGGGCAAACGATTCCTGCATAATTTCGCATTTGTCCTTGAGCAGTTTTACTTCGTAAGCCTGGGATGCACGATCGTTGTCCAACTGGGCATTCGTTATCATCGCTTTCCGAAACCGTTCCTCAACATCCTTTTTTAAAAGAAGAGAAGCGTTAACTAGGAAAAATACAATGAAATAGGCCAGAACAACATACTTTAAGCTCATGCTTGAAGTCACGAAAACTTCGGCCATCATCTTCCAAGGAGTCCTCACTGCTACGCCGCGATACTGATGCACGGGCCACATTTATCAGTCCACCATAAACGAGGCGTGAGGGATGGACCGAAAGGACATCGCCACCACCTGCGCCTCCTGCAGTGGTGCTTTGCATATCGAATACACGGTCGGCAGTTAACTCCAGCTCCTTCTGTTGTCGCTCCAGCTCCCGCATACGGATCTCGCGGGCTTCGGCACGAGCTTGTCGACGCGCTGCAAGTCGTGCTTCCGCCTAAAACACATACATCAGAATCGTAAGCAAATAAATTCAGTTAAAGCAAAGTCTATTTGGATGGTATTGTGCAAAGCTCCTGATTTACCTCCTTCGTTATTTGATCTAATGCATTATCCTCCGCATTGACTCGCATGTTGTTCCTTCGGCGACCAGTACTGGCACTTTCCATTGCATCCGAATTCCTGCACCTTGTGTTTATTCTCAAGCTATATTTATTTTATCGTCGAAGACAGAACCGCAAACTGTCGATATAAACACAAAATTAGAATTAAGAATTATTATTTATTAGAAGAGTATAAGCAAAAAAAGGAACAAACAAGTAACTTGTGTTTCCACAAAACACATCATAAAGGAAGGATCGGTGTAGAAAAAGATAATATTAACGACACATTAATTAATTTATTTCCGAAATTATGGCTAGATAACAAATTCCCTGTGTTATGCCGGTAATTTGTTTGGTATGAAACCGGTATCGGCCTGTTGAACTATGTATGTCCCATCGGACCGAAACAAGTTATCTATTAGGATTAACTGACTTTACACATATATAGCTACATAAATATATTTACAGATGAGTGTACTATATAGCAGACATACATACGAAACATGCACATATTAGGGTATATAGGTGTGTTCAACAGCATGTAAGTGGGTTCAAATTGACAAAAACAAATCCTGCTTCCATTGCGCTGCGAATACGGCCTGTCTGATTTGTGCAAACTCTTCGTTGGAATGCAGGAATTCTAAAACATTAGTTCACTCTAAAACATTTCAACGTTCGTCCGGCCTGTAACGTTTTGCATTTTTGTTATATTGAATACAACTCTGTCAACAGTTCACAGAGCAGCTGCATTTAGGTATTTGCACAAGACATGTAAGTACTTTAGACGTAGATGTAGTATAAGTATGTAGTAGAATACGCGTATTTAGTTTTCTCACATTAGACGTTTTGGTAAATTATGTCCCAACACCATACATTTATTAACAACTACACGCTCGAAAAATTAATATACGTTCATGCGATGAACTGACACAATCACAATAAGTGTGGCCAAGGCTGGACCAGTTCAATATACCATCTGTCTTATTATACAAGGTTTCCACTACTCAGTATTTTCCATTATACCTCACTTACATTTCAGCGGAACGATGAGAAGCCGGGAAAATAAAATTCTTGTTTAATTATTAATTAATTCTTAACTTCTAACCCCCAGCCTTACCAATCCTAACTTGTGCTTTTATATACCCGATAGAAGTCCTCATGAGAGTGGTCTACTCTTCTGCTTTCAATTAAAAATCTGCCTGATCAGCTGTTTATGAAATTATTAGGTAAGAAACAGTAAAATGCCATTAATTTTATTTTGTTGTATTAAATACTTACATTTTGAATACTTTATCTAGATTTTCGAGGTATATGAAAACTAACATATATAGAAAACGAAGAAATATGAACTTTTGGACGTTTTATATATTTTATTTGGCAACACTTAAGCTTCTTAAGCCAAAAGATGGGGATCCCCAGCTAATAATGTGATCTTAGGCCACTAGATATTGAAATAACAGGACCAATCCTTTTGGTGAGTGTATTTTTCCAACACATTTATTTCCGAATTCAAGTAAGGAATTTTAAGAACAATAGTGAACAAGAAATCAAGAAATAGATAGAAAATCAGTTGGGATTTTATTTACCGAGACTATAGTGAAATAAAAAAGTAGGCTATTCCAAATGGAAGTTCCAATTTATATTCCAAATATTTCGGAAATAAGGAAAATGTTGTATTGTGTTAATCAGCTGGTTTTATTTTCTTATAATTTTTGAGTCAAACATTTAGAATCCGAAATTCTACATTTTTACAACGGGCTTTAAGCCCAAAATATGAAAGCTTTGCCTCAATACGGCCGCTGTTGCCTCGCACAACAGGATTCGACTGCGGTTTACTCCAATAATCTCGCCAGCCTTATTTCGTTCAATGCAATAACAACTGTCGTAAAATTCAGTAAATACAGCGCATACCTCGTAGCAGAATTCACACAAGAAATGCAGGAAAAGTTCCTTTGAACATTTGATAAATATGTCGTGCATCTTTAGAAGGGTCTTCGCCAATTTCCATTCCTTTTCGTGGCCCAATTCGATATTAACTGTGCTCAGTACTTTAGCCAAATCGCTAAAATCTTCGCCAGAGTTTCGTGCAATTGAGCAGATGCGAGTATAAGTGTATAGTAAGTATACGGCAGTGTTACCGCGATCATCCAGCATCTTATCAAATGAAAAGATGTAGTCGCCAACCCGATTATGACGCAGATCAGCGTATTTAATGCATCCATAGGCCACAGCCTCCTGGGCGTCCTTTAACTCCTGGGGAGTAAGTACCTTTTCGCGTCCTCGGCTCTCCAATTGTTGCAACGAACGCTTCATGCCCTCATCAAGCAAGTCGGACAGCTTAACAGTATCACCGGATCGAGTCTTAAATTTCTTGCCATCCTCGCCAAGAACCACACCGAACTGAACATGGTCCACACGATGGACGGCTGGATCTAGAATGGCGCAACGTTCGGCAGCTTTGAAGATGGTGTTAAAATGTGTGCTCTGTCCAGCATCGACAACATAGACCATCCAAGTGCAAAGCTCCTCTTCCACACGATGGCGTATGGCCGCCATATCCGAGGTATCGTAGGTGAAACCGCCATCTGATTTAACGATTGTCAGGGGAATTCCCGTCTTGGTCTCGTCTGGCCACATAATTTCACGTCCTTCATCCGTTTCCAGCAACTGTTTCGATCGTAAAAGCTCTACCACGGACAGCATACGCGATTGATAAAATGACTCGCCACGCTCCTGGATGGTCACATCCAAACGCTCATAAATCGTTTGAAATTCCTTTCGCGAAACATTACAGATCAGCTCCCAGGCTTTAATAGAGTTGGGTGTGCCGTTTTGAAGTGAAACCACACGACTATAGGCACGTTTCTTGAATTCTTCGTCTTCATCGAATCTGTGGAATGGAAATAAATGGAAACTCAGCTTGGAAACGATCAGAGTATTGTATGAACACATACCGCAACTTCGACTCCTTGTAGAACAATTGTAAGTCATTAATAGGCGGACTTTCGTTCAGATAGTTGGGGAAGCGATCTTCCAAATGGGCAATTAACATCCCAAACTGCGTTCCCCAATCTCCAAGATGATTAATACGCACTACATCGTGTTGCAAAAACTCCAACAAGCGACATATCGATTCACCAATTATTGTGGAGCGCAAGTGACCAACATGCATTTGTTTCGCAATGTTTGGCGATGAAAAGTCGACCAAGACACGCTTTTTAGGCACCGATGGCGGTTTAATTCCGTTCCGCAACATGCTGCTCAAGGCTTCAGCTGCAAATCCCCTGCAAGAAATTGATTTTTTGAACCAGGATCGCTTTCTGAACCATTTACTACCCACTTGCTTAGAAAAACATTCACAAAGCCTGCACCTGCGACTTCGAGCTTGTCTATAATGGGCGATGAAGGGCAGTTTCGTTGCAGCTCGGCAGCGATGTCACGCGGCGATTTATTAATGCCTGCCTCCTTAAATTTCTTTGCCAATCCCATAGCATTGTTGCACTGATAGTCGCCGAATTTCGCTGATCCACTGTTAACAGGAGCTATCAGCACGGGAGTCTTGCTATATTCAGGAAACGCCAATGCGATTGCTTGGGCAAACACACTCTCCAAATACTCGGTGATCGAGCAGTTTTCATAAGTATTTGCACCTGTTGATTCCTCTGCTATGGACTGGAGGAAGTCAAACGGGTATGCATTTCGTTGTCACTTTCATACTTTAAGAATTCAAATATTACCTTGTTAATAATAAGAAGGCGGTGCTTGAGCTTTTTATTTTCAATTTGCAGCTGAATCAGATCGCCGTCGAGCTGATCAGAGGTGGTGGAATGTAGCCGGGTGGCTAGTCCATTCGTTTTAAGTTCCTTTATCAAAATTATTCACATTTGTTTAGTTAGAGACATGATATAGATGATTATCTGCTTACCAGTTCCCTTAGTTTCTTTAACTCTATATTTAGTGCCGACATGTTTCTCAAATTTTGTATTCACTTCTCTGCCAAATCACAACAAGGATGCCACATGGATGGCTTACAGTGTGGATACGTTATGGTTTGTTCAGAAATCCCACCATCTCTGCAATTGCCTATCGATATACCGATGTTGGAAAAATCCACTATTGATTTTAGTGCATTTACACTACTAGGCATTACTGGGAAAAAAAAAAACCCAAAAATACAGCATATTTTGGCCAAAAATGGAATGACAGCCAAATGCTGTTTATATTCGGAATCGCCGCTAAAAACTTAATTATTTAATAGTAAAATATTGCCTTAAAAATGATTTGACCAAAAATTAGGATATAAAAATGCCGATTTAAGGACCCAAAAATCAGCATTTGATGTCTTCTGATGAGCATAATTTGGCCAAAAGTGGAATGACAGCCAAATGCCATACACTGTCCGATTCGCCGTTAAATTCTTAATTATTTAGAAATTAAATATGGGAAAAACAAAGAAAAAAAATTTTGGTCGATTTTTGAAAAAATGATAAGGGGTTACATCATTAAAATTGTCAAAAATTGACAAAAAATTTATTTTTGTTAATTCCTAAATTTGAAATGCAGATTAATTAACCAAATAAAATCTAACATAGAAATGCTTTCCGAACTGAAATTAAGGCTGTTTTGGCTTAGTTATGAATATTTTTAGCATTGATTTGTCCCAAAAATTAGGACATAAAAATCCGATTTTAAAACCCAAAAATACGTATCTTCCTAACAGCATATTTTGGCCAAAAATGGAATGACAGCCAAATGCCATATATATTCCGATCCGCTGTTTTTAAGGCTGTTTGGGCCAAGTTATGGTTTTTCTTAAGTTTGATTTGTTCAAAAATTAGGATATAAAAATGCCAATTTAAGGACCTAAATCTCCGCATACTTGAGGTCTTCTGGAGAGCATAATTTGGCCAAAAATGGAATGACATTCAAATGCCATATATATTCCGATCCGCTGTTTTTAAGGCTGTTTGGGCCAAGTTATGGTTTTTCTTAAGTTTGATTTGTTCAAAAAT
>VNKC01005003.1:0-49699 GCA_008042775.1 Drosophila pectinifera
TATATATAGAGAGTCAGAGAGAGAGAGTGAGATATATACACACAATCCCATCTATAAACGACGCATGCCGCGATTGCGATGCGATGCGACGACGTTGCTGCCGTGCTGTTGCTGATGATGTTGTTGTTGTTGGTATTGTTGTTGATGTTGCGTCGTCTCGTGGTTGTCGTTGTCGGCCACTTCATCATCGACAAGCAGCAGCAGCAGCAACAGCAACAGCAGCAGCAACAGCAGCAGCAGCAGGAGAGGGACAGGCTGTTGGCTAAAACAAAGCAGAGGCCCCGGACCTCGGCCGACAAAAAGGACGACTCCTGTGCCCCTTTCCTTTCACCTTACCCACATCATGCCACATCCCAGGCTGCTTCGAGATTACCCTCGAAAGTTCCACAACTGGCATGATGGACTGGTGGGCCCTGAGGACCCTGGAATTCAACTAATTGAGATGCAATTCAGTGCTTAGCGATTTGTGGTGAAAGCAGATAGAGAGAGATGGTTCCAAGCTTTTAATGAAATATTTCACAATAGCAACTAAAATCAAGTTACTAAAAAATACTATAAATATTTGGATATTTCTGTTAAATCATAGTCCTAGTGAAACTCTTAATTTATGCAGATGAAATAATATTTAAGGGTAATATGAGTGTGCCAAGCTACAAAGTTAGGTCAGTTAGCCCCTGAATCCATAATCAAATATACAGGGGTACTACGGAAATCACTGGGATTTTGAAATCCCTTAAAAAGGTGTCCAAGACTATGCTACAAAATGTTGCATCGAAAAAAAGAAGTAAATTTACACGGAATCACAAATGTGCAAATTTACAGGGGACTTTGTATCCCACACATTTTATTGCATACTTTTAAAAACCTTTTCGAGGGATTTCAAAATCCTAGTGGTTTTAGCGTGTCTCATTTCTCACATAGTGAATCTTATTGGCCCCCAAGAAACCCAAGGGATACGAATGCATAGAGAGTAATTTAGATTCACCGGACTTTCGTTATTTATAGGTAATTAAGCAGTTCGATACTTGGGTGTTTTGTAGCCCCGCGAATGTGTATATGTATCTATGCCATCCTTGGACTGCAACGCAATTGTTGCCACCTTGGGGTTCTGCGTCTTTGCTTGCCTGAAGAGCGAGTTGGATGGATAGGTGGATACATGGCCAAGATGGATGCCAAAAAGTGGTGGTGAGGGGGATGGGAGAGCCGGGGCAGGACAGGGGGCAGCAGTAGGAGGAGAATGAGGGCGAAGAGTAACCACGACGAGGCCGCGAACCTGGCGACGAAACTGACTGAAAACGATGCGAAATGAGTGGAGTTAAGCCTCCTCGTGTTTGGAGGGTTCAAGAGTGCTGTTGCTGCACCTGCGGACATCTGAATAGTCCTGCTCTTATGAGAAGTCTGAAAAAATCTTTTAGGTGTGCCACAGCAATAGCTATTTTTATATATATACATTTTTTTAATATATTATTATACGCGAATTCTTTGTAAGTGAATTGAAATTTAATATTTTGCTACACACTTTTAAATATCATTTGTATACGAGGATAAATCTCAGATTTTTTAAAATGTGTCTAAAAATAAACAATACAATTTTTGAGAATCCAAATTCAGTGGAAATTTGTTTTTTAAGGATGTTACTCTTTGTATAACAGTCTTAAAAACCTTTTTTAAGGGATTCCAAAACCCCAAATATTTGTTTAGTCTTGCAGTTAAAAGTATTACTGAATATTGTCTTATTTGATTTTTATTCTTATATCTGTCTTTATTATTAAGTCACTATTTTTAGAGATATATGTCTTATAGGGGGTTGTTTTTTAAACTTATTAAACTTATCCAAAGTGTTTCCTTATTTTTCAAAACTATTTTTTTTACCGCTGCTGTCTTGCCCTGGACCCACACAAAAAAAATATTCAAACAAGGCTTTGCGAAAAAAAAAATTTGGTGTGTACGCGAATGGGCCACGACGTCGTCGCTGGCAGCGCTGCTAGCGTCGGCGTTGGCGTCAGCGCCGCTTACGCATTTCGAAGTTTTTAGCTAAGTTGGCGTCGTTGCACTCGCGTGTGTGTGTGTGTGTGTGTTTGCTGGCACTTTGGTCTGTGTGAGTGAGTGCGTTTAAATTGAAAATGCGGCTAGGCGAAAATGGTAACCACCCCGCAGCCGCCGCCCCCCCCTCTCGGTTGCTCGCTCCCTTTTCTGCATGCAAAGCAGCAGCGACGTTGCCGTCGACAGCGGCCAAGGGGCAGCGACAGAGAAAGGCAGAGAGACAGACAGAGAGAGAGAGCGATAGAGAGAGAGAGAGAGGGAGAGAGACAGAGACGAAGCCAGTGAGAGAGGGTTGGCTGATGTCGAGTTCGTTGGGGGAAGGAGGGGGAGGACAGAGACAGAGAGAGAGAGGCGAGAGCAGCATCAATTCAGTTTCGGTTTCAGTCGCAATTCAAACGCCATCAAAATCAAAACGGTAACGAAAAACAACAACAACCAAGAAAGAAGTAACAGCATAATAATATAAGAAAATTAAAAATGAGAGCAACCTATAACAGCAACCACTAAAAGCTAAATTAATCGAAAACAGAGTATCGCGAAGTCGTCCAAATAAGCAAAAGGCTGCAAAGCGAAAGCCAAAACAAAACAACGGAAAACAAAAACAAGCCACAACAAGTTAAATAAAAACAACAAACAAAACAATTAGAAATCCTGTTAATTAATTGTCTTGCTATTATAATAAATAATGTTCAAACATAACTTAATATATTTCAACAAACTTTCAATTATTTAACTAATCAAAACAAGTATATATTAAGCGAAATATGTAGCTTTTAGCCATAAAAGGTTAACAAGTTTTTTTTCTGTGTGTCAGAGAAATAGAGAGAGAGAGAGAGAGAGCGCTCCGCGTATTGTTTAAACAATTTCAAGCCAACAACAAAGTGTAAACATAGAGACGGGTGCTATTTTTTTCGAGTGTGCTTGTGTAATTTTGTGCAAAATCCAAGAAAAGAGATAAAGATGTGGGCAAAGCCTGCAAAAAACTAAAGCAAAACAAAGCAAAATATAATCGAAAGAAGAGGTGTGCAAATATCTAAAGAGAATATACAAAATGTGGGCCAAATTCTATCATCATCTACGCCATATAAATACTTGGCAAACACTACCATAAAACATAAACAAATAAAATAAAGAGAGAATATCGAGAGATATTAAATGAAATATCAAGCTAAAGTATGTATTTACTAAAGGGTCTCATTTCAATAATAAAATAATTCCTAATAAATTTCAATGAGACATGACGAACCCTATTTACAGATTAAAGTCTATCCTAAATTCAGGAAAATAAACTAAAGTACTTTAGTTATGATAAAATAGGGAAGGATATAAAGGTTATAAAGCTGTCCTATTAGTAAATTTTCTGTTATTATTATGACTTCATTTTACATTTAATATATGGACCTTTTTCAAAATAAATATGTATATACAAATATACCAAAATAACCCCCGATTAGCTGACATGTCACAACAGGAAAAAATATATTTTTTACAGACCTACCCGAGTATCCCTTTGCAGCAAGCTACCTATATAAAATTAGAGAAAAATAAAACCAAACGAGAAAAATCTCAGTTTTAATAGAATGTGGAATAGGAGAAACCCTTTTTGAACACGTGGAAAAATCTTGTGGAGAGAAAAGGCAGCAGTGCGGCAGGGTAAAATGGAAATACACAAAAAAGTGCCGAAATTCAAGATACAACAAGTAAGAAAGCTGCAGTCGAATGTGCTCGACTATGTGATATCCAGTACCCAAAACGTTGGTCTTCAAATTAAAAGTAGCGCTAAGTGCAGTTTTAAATACAATGTAGGAATTACAAAAAATAAAACCTAAAAAAGTCTAGTTTTGTTTCGCCCCAATTCTGAAACCATGGTTCGAGACTTAAGTAACTGTCTAAGGAGAGTGCGAGCGAGATAGTGAATTGAGTTTAGCATCTTTGCTGCTTAATAACTCCCATGTTTATCAACCAATTGTACTAAAATTTAAATAGGACATTCGCACAACTACATTTATTAATTATGCCCAAATCGACTGTAGATGCCGATCAAGAATATATTTAGCTGTCCTCTTCTTTTCTTTCATACATTCTCGGTTGGCACTAAGTTAATAATACCCTTATACCCATTAGGTGCTGGGTAGAAAAATGTGTTCAAAGCTTTGCTTTGCCTTTGCCTTTTATGTTTGTCTTTTGTCGCTTCTTCTTTATCCACATCCCCTACCCCATTTCTTTTTTTAATTGTGTATGTGTATGTGTATATATTGTGCTATTTTCTTTTTTTTTTTTTGCTAAATAAAAAGTGTTTATAAATGGGCCTGTGTATGTAAATGGCATCTGTGTATCTGTATCTGTAGCCCGAGTATCTGTGTATCTGTGTATCTGCGAGGAAGTCTTAAACAAATCACGTACGATACAGCAAACCCTCAAAAAGGAATGAATCGTTATTGTAATTGAAATACAATATTTTTTTTAAACGAGCTGTAAAACAAAAATGCTAACTTGACAAACTATATTTTTATAAATTATTTTAGGGACTTAGAGGATTTATACACATGTCACTAGTTGGATATTAGGAGATGGCTATATATATCTTGTAGTTTAGCCTAGTACCAGGAAAAGCTATTTTGCTTTAGGTAGAAATTCAAAAATATTCGTTTCGGTTGTTGCAAGCTTAGCCTCGTAATTTATGTAACTATTAACATAAACTATATAAACTTAAATATGCAACCATCACTCTTCTTGCCAATTCGCTCATCGGAATGCGTACTGTACCTTGTATTTTCCATTTTTCATTCGACGCCAGATAACGGTTCGGCGATCTTGTCTCGCAGAAAAAAATCTCGGCATCTGATGGATGGATACACACACAGAAATTGATATTGCCCCGCAATTAACATGGCCAAGTAGCTCTTGCTCTCCGACTTTGTCTCGGTGTTGTTGCTAACTGCCAGTTGTTGTTGTTGTTGCTGGTAGTGGCGGTGGTGGTGGTGGTGCATTGGCATTGTTGTCAACTGTCTGCGGCCAAAAGCAACAACAACAACAGGAAAACCAACCCAGCCACCAAAGAAACGAGTGAAGTGAACTAAGCTGAACAACAGAAACGGAAAACAGAGCCTGTCGCCTGTCAAGAGTGTACAGTGGAGCGTTCACTAGGCAGAAATGGGGAAATGCAGGGAAGATATAAATATATCAAAACATCATAAATATTCTAAGAATAAGAAATATATTCCAAAACATTCAGCACCCATGAGAGTAAGGGAAGTAAATCAACATTAAGAGTACAAGTCATTGCGGAACGTGCACTTGAAATTCCCAAGTTGCAATTCAGCGATAATGCATTGGCTTGAATCAGCCGACACAGACCTCAAGTCAGCAAGAACTCAGTTCAAAATATAAATATGTACATTCAGATGTATATAATAAATAAATATGTATATATAGATTTATATAATAAATAAATATATACATATAGTTTTATATTTTTACATTAGTTGGAGTCCTTAAAAGATCTTAGTAACCACAATTAAATAACTAATAAATACAAAATAATGATACATTAAATATTAAATTAGTTTATTCATATATTATCTAAAAAGTCTTCAGTTATAGGAGTCCTTAAAAGTGTCTACAAAAAAATCTAAGACTTAAATTGAAATCTATGTTTGTTTGTTTACAATTCTTGGATTATTTTTTGTTTTCTGTTCAGTTAATTAAATTAATAAGGTACTAATAAAAATATAATTATGATTAAACAAAGAGTAGGAGTTGCTTGCATAGTTTATTTGTAAATAATATGTTCTCTAGTTGGTTTTTCATGCCATCTTGTGTCCACTGTACTTGGTTGATTCATTCAACAAGCCACAGCGCTGCAGATGCTTTTTTCTATCTTATTAGAATTAATACACCAAACTCCAGATACACACACAAAGAGGGGCAGTTGTAGGGGTTTCAACTAAATTTTCCGGCTTTGTCTCGTTTTTATATTTCTTCCATTTTTTTTTCTTCTGCCGTTTGCTTTTGACTTCGTTGTCGTGGCGAACTCGAACTCGAACTCAAATCCGAATCGGAGTCCCAATCCGAATCGAAATTCGAATTCGACTCGAGTCCGAACTGGGCGCAAAATGAGCCAGAAAACTATCAGAAAAGGTGTGTGAGGGTCGGGGGATAAGTGAGGTGGGGTTTAATCGGACTCGGGAAAAAAAAGAATAATAAAAATAAATAAATAGAACCCAAACAACCGAAATTTGTCGGTGCCATCACACCCATATACTTGTACACAGATGCACATACATTATATATTAATTTGTAAATAAAGGCAGTACATAGCACATATGTCCGGGCATAAGCCGTTTCGGTTGTGTATACATAATTTTTTCCGTGTTATTGAAGTCAAAAAGGCAAACAACGACTGTGAAAAATATATATATATATATATGTACATATGTGGGTATTTATATGTATCTGCACTACCTCGGAGCTGTATTTAATTAATTTCTTACCTCAAGAACCTAAGCGCCACGAAAGCTAATCAATTAATCTTTTGTACAAACATGAGGATGGCCTTTTCGACTTGTTATCTATATTGATTTAGTTTGTATAGTTCCCAGATTTGAAATAGGTTATAATATATTTATATGAATTTATCAAATACATGGAGGAATGAGTTGCTGCTTCGCTTATTAATTTTAAATCAAGTTTTTTACGAAAAATCGAACTAATACATTTATAATATATGGTTTATATACGTTTGGAATGTAAATGAAAGATTTTTTGACTAAATTGAAATTTATTTCGGAATTTTATTTGTAATTTACAGTGTTGAAAATAAAATGTTTCATGCTAGGGCATATTGATATTTAAAAAATCTTAAAGTTATAATCTTAAGTTCATAATTAATAAAGAAAAGGACAATTTCTAATTTTTTTAACAAATGGTATGCGTTTGCATAAATTATAGAAACAAATATGAAATCATTTACAATATAATATATATAACATGAAAGGTAAATTGTAACGGTAATTGCGGTTTTACCACCACTATCTTTCGATAGTAACAAGAGATATCGCTGAAATGCCATCTCTTCGTCTCTCGCTGAAGCTGATAGCTACTACGTGTCATCTTTGTCAAAATATAAAGTCAAGAGTAATTTATTAATCACTAATAAAGTAGTCACAGTATCGTACCATTGAAAATGCCATAAAATAAATGCAAGACATTATAATTTAATATTTGGTGTGTGTACTTTTGCAGTCTGCGGGAATTGGAATTTCGCCGCAAAGAGAGTAGCTCTGGTTAAATACCTAGGAACCACTTTTATGGGCAAATTTCTGCTTAAGTTCTTTTTTTTTTCTTCTGCTGTCAACGGTTTGAGACTTATCGGTCTAAAGTTGTTGTTGTTGCGGTTATTTGTGGTGTTGCTAGCTGTGCCACCGCTCTTCTTCTGCTTCTTCCTGGTCTCGTACAGTGGCGAATATGACTTCAACCGGTTCAATGGTTGAAGCTCGCTTCTCCGCCTCCCGATTTTTCTTTTTCCGTTTTTTTTTTTTTCTTGTCGCTTGTTTAGATACAGATACACATTATGTACACAAGTTGATTGTTGTTGCCGTTGTTGTGGCCAAACAGATACGGCAATACAGGCAGGCACATATATCTATATACATATATGTATCTGTATGTATATATAATCGAGGGACCAAGTCTTGAAGTCAGCTTGAGTCGCTACTTGATGCCTACAGTTTTCCATTTCATTCGGTACATATCATATCGATGGAAAAGCACAGAAGTACAGTGGACACTAGCCAAAGGCCTTAAATTCATAAATTTCTAGTTTACTTTGACAAGGGGAATAAAACCAAGATAAAATAGTTTATCATTATTTGTTTAACTGACTATAATCTAGCGAAGCTCTGCGCTGTATTCAGATTTATTCCGCCTCTCTGCTTTACTTACTTACTTTAATATCGATAACATCAGCGATATCTCACAACATATCGATAAAAATTACCAGAGATGAGATTTTTTCAGTTGGAAACTGATGTTTTGCAAACTTAAAGCTGGGTATTAATAATACAAAAATATTTATATATTGATATATATTTACTCCGTTTCTTATATTATTATAGCTTAAAGAAATATATAAACAAAACGAGCTCGGAAAAAGATTTTCCCTCGGGCTTCTTCTACTCTGGCACTTCGCCTTTTCGCTCTTGCTCTCCTCTTCCCACTCGATTCCCCCCATTCCCTTATGCATTATTTATTCATGCACTCATTTGCACATGCTCTCCAATGCCCCACCATCTTTCCCCCAATTCCATTCGACATTACCCAGTCTTTGCCGTTTTTTTTTTGTTGCTTTGCCCATTTAATTTACAAAAACAAGTAAGACAGCTAGAGTCGAGTGTTCTCGACTGTGTGATACCCAGACTATCTTTTTATTTTTTACATACAAAAATAATACATATTATTCTTAGAAGTCAGATGCCAGATAAATATATCCCATAGATATGTGTACCAAGATTCAGAGCTTTATAAGGACTATTCATTTGAAATCATATCATAGTTCGATTCATTTCGTTGATGACTTCTGCTGATTCAGAAAACTCAGATGAGAGATCAGAATAAAAAGCGCATGAGACAGCAAGAAGAGTCGACGAGACTAAGGAATTTATCACCAAGTTGACTCATTCCGAGGTCGTTAATTATGATTCGATAATGCCTTTCTGCTTATGACATCAATTTCACCGAAACCGAATATTGTCACATATAATTGGGCAAATTATTATTATTTATTGCTTTTTTTGAGTCATTTCTGCAGTAGTAAATGCCTTAGATGAGTAATTTTCAGTCCGAAACTAAGCTTTTACTATAAGTTTTCTTTAAACTTTAAAAATAACACAGATTGCGAATTGAATTCGATCTTATACGAAATGTGAAACCTTTATTTATACAAAATATAATCTTCCGATATTAAAGACCACAAAGTTGTTCTGTAGGAAAGATAAGTGTGAATGTGTACAAAAATCTGGTTTGCGTACCCAGATCGATGTGGCTGCTGATAAATAGACTATAGACTTGGAAATACCGCTGTCAGCACATTTCTTGTAGAATTCTTTCTAGAATGTGTACTCTTTATCTTTATATTTATAAAAAAAGCTATTAATTTTCTCTTGCATGGAAATTAATTAGACATTTTTGATACGTTTCATACCTTGGAGAAATATTTAATAATATTTGTTTCCTTCTCTTTTTTGTCACCCCCTCCTTTTAGCATATTTTTACTTTTAGCATATTTTTTCCTTTACCCCGCATACCGCATAGTCAGCAACCCAATTTTCCGAATTTCCCCTATTTTTTTTTCGCCATGTCCAAATATTGCAATTGCTTTTTGGCATACACAATATTTCCGCCTAACAACAACAACAGCAAGGATGTGGGAAGGTGGAGGCGGAGAAGAGAAGGACAAGGACAAAGAGAAGACGAGGCAAAAGGACAATGGGAGGAAGAGGGAAAAGAATAAGGAGAAAAAGAGGGAGAGGGAGCCGGAAAGGGACAAGGGACAAAGGATATGGAGAAAAAGAAGGAGAACGATATAAAGCAGAAGAAGGTGGGATAAGGGAATGGCAAAGAGGCGAGAGGGAGTGAGGTGGGGGGCGACGAGTAGCGAGAGGCGAGAGGCGCGATAGGCGATAGGCGAGAGACGTGTGGCGACTGGGGGGGTGGAGATTGTGCTGGGTGGAACAGTTATGCTAAATCGTTTTTGTTGCTATTGCCTTTTTGCATTTGTTTGTGTGCGTATCAGTATCTGTGTGGTATCTGTTAGTGTGTGTGCATGTTTGTGTGGGTGTATGCGTAGCTTATGTGCTCTTGTTTTTATTTAAAATATTTGTTTTTGTGCAGTGTCTGCCTTTTTGAAGAACTTCTCCGTTTTTTTTTTAGTTTTTTCAACTCGAGTCTGGTTTTTTAAGTGTATTTCTCCGCCCTGTGGCAGCACGCTGCCGTCGAACGTCAACGTCACTGCGGTCGTTGATACAAATTTTTTACCTTGAGCTCATTTCAAGTTTAAATACGCAAACAAAAATAATACAAAACAGCGAAAATCGAAGAAAACAAATAAATAAACACAAAAGAAACAAAAAAAACAATGGAAAAAGCTATCTTCGGGGTGCCGAAGTTTATATACCCTTGCAGTTTGCAATTTGACCCGACCCTAATAATAATAATAATAATAATAAATAAATATAGTATAAATAAAATAAAAATATTCAAATTTTACTTTTATTTTTCTATTTATATATACCGATTTTAATAAAATTAAAACCCCAATTTTGAAATAATAGAAAAGAGTCATTTCTTATAATATGTAAATCTGTTAAAATCTGTTTTCGATCCCATGACAGCTATATTATATTGTCGTCTGATCTGTCCTGTCCCGACTTATAAACTACCTGATTTAGGAAGAATGCATACAGACAACTCTAAAGCTGAGAGCCTAGTTTGGCTAGAAACGAACAAACGGACATGACTAGATTGACACGCCTGCTGATGTTGATTGAGAATATATGTAAATACTTGTTAGGGTCAGAAACGACTTCTTTACTGTTTCGTAAACGTTTGACTAAAATATAATTCCCTCTGCAAGGGTATAAATATGAAATAAAAGCCAGAAGCAAAGGCAAGAAAATATTAAGTAAGAAAAGACAACAAACGATAAACGATAACGATAAACAATAAACGAAAAGAGACAGACAGTAAGCTAAAACAATAAATACAAAAAAAATACAAGTATAAAAACGTAACTATCACTCAAAATTAATTACATAAGTGAAAGAAATATATGCAGATATGAAAGCAATAAATAATTTAAATAATGGTGATAAAAACAGATCCACACAGCATACAACGAATTACAACTAAATAAAATCGACAACTTATAAAAAAGATATTTAATAAATAAATAAAATAAATGAGAAATATAACAAGAAATAAAATAGTAAGCTAAAAGAAGTTAAAAACATATTTGTAATCAAATGAATTTACAACCAAGAAGAAAATAAATGAAAATTATATATAATTATATATATTAAAATGTAATTGTTTCAACAAGTGTTTTTATGAGAATTGTGTGTTTTATTTTGTTTTTGTGCTATTTTTCCCGCAGCCACTTACATGAAAAGGATACAACAAGGATATAAAGTATTAAATAATATAAATATAATATATGTGCGCGGCAGTGTTTCTACATGTGTGCAATGCAAAATTGGCAATTGCAAGCGCCCAGCTATCAACAACATTACCATCAAATACACCAACAACAACAACATCATCATCTTCATTATCAACAACAACAACAGCAACAACACCAGCAAATATTATTATTGCCACAGCAACAACAACATTTGTTGTGTAACAATCAAATAATCAATAATAACAATAACAACAGTAATAGCAGTTGTCACAACAGCTATCAAAGTTATAATATATATAACAATAATAATAATAATAATAATAATAATAATAATAATAATAATAACAACAGCAATAACAACATAAACAACCAACAGCTGCAACAACAACAACTGCTGCTACAGAACAATAATAACAACAATCTCGAGGATGAAGTTTATTATTTGTTTTATAAAGATTTTTATGTAAGTTTCGATTTCGACATGTACTTTATCAGATTCACCAGCGATTTTATTATTTCATTAAAATTCCAACCGACTTAAGGAAAGTCCGAACTAATAATATTCAACAACAAGTTACAACTACTAATAACCACTCAAGAACGGTATTTAACAAAAGTGATACAACAAGTTCCGAATACAGTATTAAATAAAAAAGAGTAATCTTTTGCCTTTTCTATTATAATTGTTTATAAATCAACAGCGATTATATCAACAACAAGGGGTCTGGGTTAAAAAATCAACAACAATTTCCACATCACATCTGAACGATTTTAGATTTCCTTTATTTTTCCTTGGAGAATTATATTTCTATTTGTTTCATAATGTATCTCTTATCTGTAACAATTTATAACTATAAAGTAAACATATTGCTCACTTGTTCCTCTAATCTCGATCCCATATCAAGTTCAAGTTGTGGGAAAAGAGTAAACGTAAACTATTATTATTAAGCTAATGTACTGATAAAATTCTCTGAATGACAATTATTATTTCCACTAGGCACGAGGTGAATGAGTCATCAATAAAACAAAAAAAAAGAAGAAAAACTCCAACCCCTCTGGAAATAAATATAATACTTGCTCCTGTTCGATCAGGCGAAACGCCGGAAATCCCCTCTTTTATCACCCTTTATATAAATAAATGTACATATATCTGAATAACCCTTATGGCTATTTATATAGTGCAATTTGCTGCCTTCGCTGCTCAACTATTTCACATAGAAAATGTGCATTTCAATCTCAATGTCAATGTCAATACATCCCCTCGTCTTTCGTGTCTCGGGCCGTATAAAGTGTGATATATGTACTATATAGTGTACATTTGAAGGTGTTCTCAATACAAATGCGGTCGAAATAATAATAATAGTAATATGCTAAAGAAACGTAGTAAACTGTGATTTTGTGTACGCTTTTGAAGCAGTTAAAAGCTAACCAGTACATATTAGTTGCAACCTAATAATTAATATTCTAGTTAATGAAGCGTTTATATATTTCAATACATAACTAACTACGAACTACTATAATTCCAATCGCAATTGTCTACTTGGGCTCCTAATCATATCGCATTTATTGTTGTGCATTCAGCCAAGCTAATGCGTCAGTTAGGTTGAAATTTTTTCATACTCTCAATTTACTCTCCCTATAATGTGCGCCAAATGGTATATGGCTCGGGTGAAAAATGTGCGGGGGCTTGGGGACTGGCACTGGGAAATATATGGGAAGGGGCTGTGCTATGTGGCGCTGGTGTTTTTTTTTTTCCTTCGATATGATTCAATTTGGTTGGGCTTATTCGGTGTGTACTCAATAAGCTTTCGCAATATTCGTCGGGTTTTATTTCAAAGTGTTTGTTTAGTTGAAAGATTGAATAGGATTTTATGTTTGTTTTTTTCATTGAAGGAAAACAATTTTGGCGATTGCATAGTTTTTCGTTGCCAAGATAATTAAAATGGACTCGTTTATTGAAAGCCGTAGCAAAATGTAAGAGGATTTGTTATAATATTGGTTTGGTTGCGCCTGATTGAAGTCCGTTTTTTTTTTTTCTGAAAATAAATCAAGGTTTTCCAATTGTGTTTGGTGTTATTATAGTTTACAAAAATAATTTAGGAAAGAAGAGAAAGAAACAAAAAGAACACCACGGTCTGTTGTTAGGCTCCGAGTTTGACATTCGGTGCCCATTCATTCTAAGGAAATTAAAGCAGAATATAATCTTTTAGGCTTAACCTATTGAATAGTCTCATATTACTGAAACTATTCCTTGTAATGTATTGAATCCCAAGTCTCAGACTTCAAGGTAATCTGTATCGATGCCATATGTTTCTCAGTTTATTTCCAAAGACCAGAATAATAGGCTCTGGCCTATCCTCCTCACCTGACTGCGAATTGCCCATCATGGGGAATAGAGAGTCCCGGGTGAAAATACAGAGAGAAGTGGCCTCATAGAGACGCAATCGAGAACGTCATGGAACATTATGGAAATTTAACAACAAGAGCCGAAGGCGGAAATTCTGTATATAGAAACAAACGTATCTGAGTCTGTGTGCTGTGCATTGAAGATAATTGAATGAACGATGATTCCGTTTTTGTTTGGGTTTAGCCCTCTGAAAAGAATATCGTGCGAAATTTTCAACCCCAAAGAAAAAGGTTCAAAATATACCTTATTCTCTCCTTCTCTATCTATCTCTCTCTCTCTCTGTCTTTTGTTGTTGTTTGTGCCTTGTCTATAACATTTTAATTACGCTTTAAATGTGACAACGTTTTCTGTGGGCCCTGAGGGCTTATATTTATATTTCTGTGCATGTTTCAGTTGCTGCTTCCAGTTCCACCTCGCTCCCAATAAAAGAAAATAATATAAAACTGCGCATTTCAATCAATTTCTTTTGCGCTGTTGTTTTTTTCTTGGGCAAAGTCCCCGAGACAACAATCAGTATCATCCCCCAGCCCCTTCATTATTACAGCTGACTGTGTCAACCCCAGATCCAAATAGTTGGCGTCATACACACGACGTAGGTAGGATTTTTCAAAAGGTTTAGGGTTCAAATCATTAGCGGCAATAAACCTGAGTTAGTCGACAAGTGACATAGGGAAAGCCTAAATAATAAATAAGTTTAAATAATTAATTGTTTTATTTAGAGCAGGCCATACATTGTAAGTAAGAAATAAAGCGAACCATTGAACTTTTGCTACTCTGTAGTATACTCTCATATTCGTATTTTATTCATTTCCCTACTAGTAAGTAATTTATACAAATATTATTACTCCCGGAACTAATAGGGTTCAAGAGTATTTTACCTTATAACTTAGTGCAAGCTGACAATGTATTAAATAGGCAGAAATAAAAAAAAAATACAAAATAAAATCTTGAATCTTATATATAAAATTCGAGTTTAAAAATTATATGTAATTACTACATATATTGACACTGGTCGATCACCCTCGATTGTAGCTCTCTTACTTGTCCTGGCTTCCCTGGTTCGACAAACATTCTGTGTGAATTTGACCTCGTCCAAGGTGCATACACACCAAAATGATATACATTTTTTTTGCGTACATTGTGTGTATATGAGGGAATCTGTTATTTTTTTCCCCGGCCGTTCCACAAAAGTCAAAACCCACAACTAACAGCCATTTGTCGAGAGTTGAGATACAAATATATATACATATGAATACATATAAATATGCTTATGTAGAAAAGGCGAGACAATGCGGAATACATGGGCCATTGGTATGTACGAGAGAGTCGGCAGGGGAGCCGACATAGGGGCAACAATTTAATTTTATCCGCCATCGCCAGCACCACCACCTCCATTTATTAATTCACTTCGAGAAGAAGGAGGATACCCTTCTGCAGGGGTACAAGAATGGGTACAGGAAAAGATAATGGGTACAGACTGTAAGGGGAAAGCTTGAAATACGATCACATAACTCAGATCTAGCCAACATGTACAATATTTTATTTATTGTATTTACAATGTATATTTAATATCAATCTATAATATCAATTCAATTCAATAACCATATTAAACATAATATCATTAATAATTATCATTATAATCAGAAATATCAATAACTTGTTTCTAAACATTTTTTAAACATTTAAATAATATATATCTTTGCGATGCAACTTAGTTTAAGGGTTATTTATATATGCCTTAGTGAGCTATATTTTTGATACACTGAACAATATATTATACATATATTTATGACTTAAATGTTTTACACTAACATCTAAATCATTAATATATGTATAATAATTTTATTTTATAAAAACTTTTTGCTCCTATCTTCTGTATGGATCTTGACTTTAAAGGTGGTTCTTATTGGGCTCCGATTTCAAAATGCAGTGCCCATCCATAAATTGTTTTTAAATAAGAAAACAAATATTTAGCAAAGTATTTGCACAATATTATTGTGTTATTAGACTTAATATAAACACATTTCTGCCTGTGTTTTTTTTTATCGTTGCTCCTGCTTGTACCTTCTTTCTTTTTTTGTTTTTGGTGATCACCTTTTGCGACTCACAAATACCCACACACAGATATACTCACAAACACACAGATATATGTGTACCAATACGCAGAAAAATAAGGAGCAGCTGCTGTTGAAACTGCTCAACTTCCCATAATAACCGAGGCACGCAAAAAAAATGCATAAAAATTGAGTAAAAAAGTGGAAGAATATAAATGAGATTTTAACAAAGGGACTCACTTACAGCACACCCGACAGTTTAGTCAATTACTAACTGAGTAGGGCTAGAGTACCTTAGTAGGTTTAAAGTATCTTAGCTGCCTTAATTTTTATTTGATCAATATTTTCTGTTATTATAAAATATTAGGTCTATGTCCTTTAATTTATTTTAATCGTTCCCATTGTTTCGATATTATATATAATATTAAAGATAACAGAGATATTTTTAAGTACTTGAGAAATATACTTAAATAAAATCTTTATTGTCTAAAATCCTTTCAAGTTTAGCATTGCCTTGAAAAGATTGTAGAATTCTGGTGGAACAATAAAGAAACAAATCACCTAATTTCTTTGACTTTTATATATATGTTAAATTCCACTGCATATATTTCGAAACCCTTTCTATTATGGCAATACTATCGTATTATTTGCATTAAAAGCTCCTTTTCCCTTCAAGATTTATTAAAATTTTGCCAAGTGCTGTTTACTATTACTGCCATCCAAACTTTCGGTCCCTTGGTGGGTCGTCCTTTGAGATTTAACTGCCTTCGAGGACCTTGTTTGCCGTAGTTGTTGCTGTAAAGGTCGTTTTCTATGCTGCGTCGTTGCTCCTGTTTGTGCTTCTTGTGTGGTGGTTTCGCGGTCCTTTTCCTTAAAAAAAATATTACGAGGCGGCGGCGGTGACAGGGAAAAGTCCTGCCATTGTAGTTGTGCAGTTGGGTCTGTACATCCATTCATCTGTGCCTGTGTGTGTTCTGTGGTGTATTCCATTATGTACATAAGCATATGTCTGCAGTTATGTATACAGTTATGTGTGGGCAGGCGGTAGCTCTTGTTCCTGTTACAGCTACTCCCGTTCCTGTCTCCTTATTATTACTTACTTTTTCCCGTACTCTGTGTACTTTGCGTGCACTTTTCCTGCTGTCGACAGTTTTTCTCTACCGACAACTTGCTACGGGGGCTTCTTTTTTCTGTAGTCTTAATGTACTTTACCCAGCGCTATTTTTTATAGTTGTTTTTATTATATATTATACGCGATATCCGTAGGTTAAAAGGGAAGTATAACTTAGTGCTTCATTATAGATCAGCGTCACCAGGAGAGTTGATTTAGACAGTGTCCGTCTGTCCGTTTGTCCGTATAAAACAATAGAGCTCAAAGACTACCTTTTTTTAAATTTTAAATACCATTTTATTTCCGATTCGATCAAAACTATGTAAATAGTTAAATAAATATATAGAAATAGTGCTGTACACACATTTTGTGAGTATAATAGGATGAAAAATATAAGATTTACAAGACGATATGTTTGGAAAACGATGCCTATTAGACATACGACTCAATCAAGCTGATTGGTTGGCTCTCCATTTATTATAGATCTTTCACCATTTTCATTATTTTCTTTTATTGACTTTATTGGCTTTAGCATTTCCATTATGAATTGTTCTTTGTTTCTCATGTTTCCTCGCCTCCATTGTTGCTATTTGTTGTTTGCTATTTTTGTGCAAGCAACGAATATGAAGGAAAAGCCAACGCATTTCGTTGACGTCATCCTGCGTTCTGTATGAAATCGGAAAAAGTAAAAAACGAGCAAGGTGGCGCTTACTTTGACAAGTCGAAGTGGCAAATACCCTTTAATTATTTAATTAATCTATCTATGAGACGTTACAAATGATAAAAGTCTACATTTTTGAGTGCTATGAACTTGAACATGGCTATCTGTATAGATTATAGGGCCGGAAATGGCTATTTAATTGTATCACAAACCTCTTGTCGAAATTGTTATACCCTCTGATTGAGTGGAGGGGTAAGAAATCGAAGTTGGAAGCAGAACGAACGTCAGCACACAGATTATTTGATTTATAAATGCACTTGGACTGCAAATAGATACAGAAACAGATCTGTACATCATAGATACATTTACAGATACGGCTACAGATGCAGATACGGATACAACGAGTATCTGTGCAAGGGAGATGGCAGGCCCCATCCCCATCCCCTCACCCTCATAAGCATGCACTATAGCGTATAAACTATACATGCCTCACACTCTTAATATTCCCACACACACACACACTCGTGGATCTATAACTGTTGTTATTTAATTGGATTATCATTGGGAAGGCGGCCAGCGAACAATTCACAGCTAGTCACAATTTCCAATTGGACTTCCGACAAAGCGGGAGAGGGCACACTGAAGTTAATAAGAATTTTCGCTTATAGCGAGATAATGGGAATTAAATAAGAGAAAGATAGTTGTTGGTACTGGAAAAAAGTATTATAAGAGTTGTTAGATGGGAAATATATTATTGTTGATTAAGAGTTTTTGGAAATAATTATATAAGATTATTGCAAACTAGTCCAACAAAAATATAAAGTTGTTAGGAAGAAATTTAGAAGAGTTTTTGTAAGGGATAGGATAAGAGCGGTTATAAAAAAATGTAGACCAGTTGGTGAAGAAAATTTAAGAGTTTTGTGGAAATTCTGAATTTTGGTAAATTTGGTATAAAAGTTGCAGATAAGAAATATAAAATAAATAAAAATAAAACGTATAAGAGTTGGAGAAAAAATATAAGCTATCTTACAGAGATTTGGTTATTATATTATATTATTATTATTATAAATATTACAAAATTAGTCTTGATTGTACGAAAAATAAAAGAGTTGTTGTAAGGGGCAGAATAAGAGGAGTTCTAAGAAACGTTTAAGAGTTGGTGAAAAAATAGAAGATCTTATTAAATGGATGTTCGTATAAACACTTGCCACGTGTATATAGAAGCTTTATCAAGCAAAGGCATCGTTTCATTCATTGCATCGCTGAATGGAATGTTCAATATGTTGTTTGCTACATTCGACATTATCACTATCTTTACGTTTTACTTTCGTTCTTATCAGTGGGGTTTTTATAAATTTTTATTATTGGGACTTGCAATTGTTTTGTGGCAATAAATGTCTATATTTGAAATTGTCGACCAGCGGCTATTTAATAATAACAATATGTAGCTTGAATATTAATACTGTTTCTGATATTTTTAAGCAGCTTTTGAATAGAGTGCAATCCGACAGCTGGTACCCATTGTCTGTGTATCTTTCAAATGCGTTTATCTCTTTATATAAAAATATATTTGCTGTATCTGTCTGTTGCTAAATCGGTTGCATTCAAATCCAAAGAAATCGCCGAGAAAGGCAGTTGACAATTGTGGAATTGCGATTGCAATTGGAACTCGGCGACAGAAAACTGAGACGGAAAACTGGTTTTCCTTCCCCAACTCAGTTCCCCCCCTTTGGTATCTCTATTCAGATGAGTGTATATATCGATATAGATATGGGCATATACACACATGCATACAAGTGGCAGTTCAATGAATCGAAGTTTCCCACTGAAAGATCCCAAGAAGTAGAGAAGGAAAATTCAAACCCATACCCAGGGTGGCTGACAAAAAAACCAGGAAAAATTTCATTTAACATTTGGAACACACATATAACTGGCGCAATTATATCCCGCACGTATTTGCCGATTGTGTGCCGCATATTTGACATATTCATTTATTAATTCGCATTTTATTCTCTGCCTTGCCGCTGCTCTATTGCAGTTTTCGCCTTTCGCATTTATTGTTTACATTTCATTGTAGTTTGTGCACGCCATCAAAATGAACAAACAGGGTGAAATCATGGCGCAATTAGTCGTTTGTATATCGCCGATCTTTGCATCTCATATTTGCTCAAATTATAAATGATTTTCTCAAATTAAACTATTGGGAACAATAGGTTTGTACGGGGTATACACATCAGATAATCCAGAATAGCTTGACTAATTGTGGGCATACTCTAAGAATCTAATATTCTTATAAATACAAAGAAAAATATTTACCATAGTTATATGGATTGATAACAATATATTCCTATTAAATATTTTTCTTTTTTTTTATTAATTAAACCATTAATGGGACTCTAACAAATTTCAATTAAAATGCGAAATAAAATATAAATCGCTTACTGGAATTGTTCGTCTTTTGCCAAAGTGCAAAAATAACCACAAAGCAGAGCATAAAAGTAATAGAAGTATCCGATATTTCGGCAAGTAACAATCGATTTTAAATCGATTAACATCAATGCTTTTTTCCACTCTACTACAAAGTCTCCACTTTGCTTTTATACTTTGTTGTTTTAAAAAATTGACAAGCATTTGGAATTCGTTCACGTCGTAAATTCACTTTTTCTTTATAAATTATTATTAACATTTTTGCATATTTTTTCGGGGTTTTTTCTCGCAGTTTGCCTTTTAACGACTTTCAATTGAATTTTGTATTTATGTAATCGGCCGGCATCTGACACACACACAGACTTGTATATACTATATACTATATACTATATTTACTCGACAAATACCCTACCTCTCCATCTTATATCCCTCGCTCTCTTTTCGATTTGTTCGCTTTACTTTTGTCCGCTTGGCCCATAAACAACGCAATTTACATACGAACGCATATACATACAGACACATATATACATATATACAAACATGCATACATATGTGCACTGCAATTGCCTCTCTGAAGAGATTGTTGTAATTGTTGTTGTTGTGTTTTTGTTTTTTTCATGCCGTTGCACTCAATGACCAGCAACAAATGAAACAAAAACAGCAGTAAAAAAAATCGAATCGAACTCAAATGCCAAAAAAAATGAAGAAAAATTAAACAGCAAGTAGAAAGGGAAATACAAAGTGCACTTTACACCAATGGAGAGAAGAAATACTCGGAGCCGCGAAATGCAATTTGTTTACAACGATCCCTAGCCGAAATCGAATTGGCTTTAGTGTAGGGATGGCAAAAACAAACGATAACGATTGCACCAGAGTGCTTCCTTCAAATATCGATATTTTTATTTTAAGTATATGTATTATATATGTATGTTCTCACAATTTGTTTACAGAACTCTTAATTTACCAAATGAAATTCCTTATGACTTGTTATAATATAATATTTTAAGCATAATAATAAAATATTTTAAACATATGTAAATAACCATCAATGCTAATGTTTCTCCCTTTATTTTCTTTTTAGGTAAGTTTCCGTGTGTGCTTGACCAAAGTAGCTTGATTATGTTGATTCGTAAGTAACTTGGTATATCATATATATCATATATCATATATCTCAAGCAACTTTTGCCTTAAATTTAAAATAAAATCAAAATTAGTTACAAAAGCAGTGTAATATTTTAAATAGCATTAGAAAATCATATCAAAAAAAATTTTAAGATTCGGAACTTTATATTATTATTTATTATTATTTCCATTATTATTATTATTATATATATTATTAATATTTTTATATATTATTATAGTTATATATATTATTATTATTATATATTATTATTATTATATATATTTTTTATTAGAAGCCGGAATAATTTGAGTAGAATTATGAAGCTCTCCCGGACTGCAGCTCTTTCTTGTTGCTAAATCTTTTTACACCGAGCCACTTTGTTATATCTAATTAGAACTAAAAACAATAAAAGGCTCTTATATATATTAAAATACTATTTAAAAAACTCCATTAAAATTAGCTTTAAAGCCACTATAGAAAAATGAGAGATAATATTCCCGAAGATAAGTTCGGCCCTAATCCATACCCCAAAACTTTTCCACTTGGAACCCACAGTTAAAGACTCAACTTACCATTTGAGGCGAGTGCGAGCGAGATAGTAGATAGACTTTAACTTTATTGTACAAGAAGTCCCATGTTTATTATCCAATTATATTCAAATTTGCAGAGAGCGTTAAATATATTTGTTGGCTTGGATCAGAAATGCTAAATCAACTCAGGGGATTATGCTGATCAAGATAATATATACCTTAAATTGGGGTCGCACACAATAGCTCCAAATCGATTTATTCTCTTAATTTTGTCTCTGTCAAAACCAATATCGTTTTATAAATAATACACAAAGTTGAAAGTCGATTTTTACGTTGACTCTCAAGTTCTAGACTTCGCCTAAAGTTGAAAATCCATTTCGCACTCGAGTTAAGTTGGAAAGTAATATAATTGCTGGGCAAACAGATTCTAGATAAGTTATCCATTTCAACCTTTGATTTGGTGTGGAACTTGCCATTGTCTAGCACAACTTTATGTTTGCTTCGAATGTAATTTTAAATAATTTTTAAATAACTACAAGATAACAACTTATTAGAAAAACAAGTACAGAAATGGCAGCCGGAGAAGCCTATGAATCATAATAAAAATGATGCAACCAAGCATCCACTTAATAATTTCAATTTCTTTGCTAATAACTTATATTTTACTGTCTTAAATTATTTTCTACCTATATGGGAAGTTATTTTTTTATTTTTTTATTGATAAATGCGTTTCAATTGAATTATTTTTGGCTTCATATATTAATCTTTGATAAGTTGTGGGCATACTTAATTCGTTATATGTAAGTCCTGACTGTGCTTGTGACATTTACATTTCGATTATATGCCGAACACATGCACATACACAAGTATGTACATAATACACCACACACGTGCTCATTAATTATAAAACAGGGTGGCCCAAGAAGATGGAAAAGAATAATCAGGAGATGAGTGGGTGGTATTTTCCTTTTTTTTTCCTTCTTTTTTCCCACAAACGGCTCAGGGGAAATAAAGTCAAAGCAGTAGATGTAGATTCGGCATTTTTCAACCAAAAAAAAAATACAAAATAATCCTATTTTTAGAGGGAAAATACTTAATTAATTGAACATTGAAATAAAGTTCAAGCTAGTTATAAAAATTATAATTCCCAGCTAAGGTGAAAATAACTTTAGTCTAATTATAATTTGTAAATTATTAAATTATTTAATTAAGTTCTTGGTGGCATTGCCCCCTAAAGTTCTACGAATTGCTTCTCTGTTTTTGTCGGCTACCCACCACTTTTTCCTTGTACATTTTCTTGCAACTTTCACCCTTACTTTTCTAATAAAAACAATATCATTGGGGCTAACCGGGCGTATACTTAATAAGTAATTCATACGCAACGTGGGCCGACCGGCAGCAGCATGATGTTTGCTTGGAAAAGGGAATAAAGCCAAGTGGAAGTGGTAAAGAATATCCAAGGGGCATAATGTACATTGAAGATTATCAAAGGCAAATTAATACATTTCCTAATATTCTTGTTTCGTTTAAGTTTTAATTGAAAATTGCAACTATTGTTGCCATTGTCCTTCAAGTATCAGTTACTTTTCAGTTGCTTTTCCAGCAGCTTTCTCTCCGAACTTTTTCTTTCTCTGAATGCCTTCCAGCTTTAATCGCGTGACATGCCATGAAATCATTTCAATAATTGAGGGCCACCCACGCCAACATACATAAGAAAATATACACAGAGGAGGGTGTGTATGTTTGTGTTTATATACAGTCGTTGTAAACGGAGTCTCTGGGATACAACCTCGATTTTTGTTCTATATATATGCAGCTCTCTTCAGTAGCTTTTCCTTATTTGATACTAAATGTCGTATATTATTTTGTAACACTTGTATTCAATTTGTTAGCAATTTAATATTAATTAAATAAGTTAATAAGTTAATAAGTTAATGAGCTTATAAACTTTCGAGGTTGTTTATTATTTACTACAACCCTAAATTGTTTTTGCTAATATAAAAAGGCAGAGCCACTGAGATGATATAAGCAGCTGAAGAAAAATTGTTAACCAACCACCAACAAGAAAGAGGGAGGGGAAAGAAGAAAGTATAAAGTGCCAGGCCGGCAAGGGAGGGAGGTGGAAAAGGCAGAGGGAAAAGCCAGGAAAACCAGATGAGACGAGACCATAAAACCGACAAACGACGACACGACAGAGGATGCGAAGTGCAAAAGCAGTCAACCTCCTGAAAGTCGCCACCCCTCCTCTTCCATTTCGAAAATCCCCTGGCCACAAGGCTGTCCGACTACCCGTAACCCACGCCTGCGTGCGTCGTCCTTCGTCCTGTTAAAGTTCTCGCTTCATTTTTATGTACAGTGTGCGCTCGATTGAGTAATTAATACGTTAAGTGTTGTTTTCATTTACTGACACACTTTTGTAATCATGTAAATATTAGAAAATATAAAACACACAAAAGAGTCCTGGCCATAAAATAAATCATGTCCCGTGATTATCTATCACTGAACACTTATTACTTATTAAATCCTTAAATATTATCCATAAATATCTCGTCTCACTGTAAAATTCCTCGGACAGCTAACAAGAACTGCTAAGAACAACTGTCTGTCAATTTTTTGTCGGCTCGATAAAATGCGAAAATAGAAGAAAGAAAAAATAATCAAAGCCATCCTATGATTGCGCTTTGCAGCACAACTCGATGTTAATCACCACTCTGTTAATGTTTCTCGTTACGATAAACTGCAGACGTGGAGAAAACCGGTTTGCTTTTTCAACAATTGTATCTGGCTTACTCTTTTCGGTTAAATAGTTAACTGGGGCTTTAACAATGGAACTAGAAACAGATTCTATGTATTAAAGAAGTAAATTAAACTCTTAATATATCGTTTTATTATTATTATTAAATTAGACCTCCAACGTTTCCTTTTTTAGTGGAGCTAATTGTTTCAAATAATCCCAATAAGTTGGCCTATTTATACGTAGTCTTTCTCCCATAAACAGACCAACGACTGGGACGATCCCAAAGATTGATTTATGTGTTTGTATTTTTTTACAGTTCTCTAAGTAGGTACACTCACCGCTTTTCCCTTCTTACATTTTCTGCGGCTTTCCCCATTTTTTCGGCCCAACTTATTCGGTACTCTTCCAGGACCCTCGCTCTTCCATATTTCCTGTTTGTGTTGCCCCGACCTTTTAAGCATTTATTCCACGCTTTGTTTTACTCCGGCTGTCCCGTTGCTCCTTCGCTCTCCATCATCTTCTTTGGGGCAAGCTTTAAATAATTTAACACGCCAACTCCGGGCCGCGAGTGCCCATCTTCCACCGAAGCCCGCCCCCTCCCTATTTGGGACTGTGGTGAATTGCAAGTGTCGAATGGAAAAATCAGGGACGGAGTAATGGGCGGTGGTGGCTTGGTGGTTTCCATGTGTTGAAATCAGAGTCATGTTGAGTTAGTTTTTCCTTTTCCACGGGGTTGGTTGCCTGGCTGCTGGTGGAAACAGAGGAAACGAATGCTTTTGTAGCATATTTTGCTGCGCAGCGTTCGGTTTGCTTTAACCGGACCCACGGGCATGTGTGCGTGTAATGAGTATGTGGAGACCCAAGGCCCAAACCCATAAGGTCGAAGGAATATATGCAACAATTCTAATTTGATAAACAGTAGAGCAGCGTCCTTCCCCCGCCTGGGCTGGCTAGCTGGCAAACTTTTGCAATATTTGCCCACTCAGGGTTTGGCGTATGGAATATTGAAGTTCCTTGCAATTTAATTAATTAAACTAAAAGTTTTTTTAATAAACCTGCGTTAGTTGAGGGGTTACATATGTAGATACATACACATATGTGTACACAGAGGGAATTTTTTGAGAAATCTCTACTCAAATTGAGAAAATTCGTACCATATTTTTAAAGGATTTGTACTGAATTCAAATTCATATTTTACGCAGAAATAGCCAAAATTTAAAACGTTTTTTATAACGTTCTATACTCAAAGAATGTAGAAACTGTATTTAATTTAAGATCAAATGGTTTTCGAATTATATGAAACAATTAGTACTTAAAATAAGTCCCTAAATGCTCTATTTTCCTTCTATTGTTTTTGTAAAATGTAAATTTATATGTCAATGTTAAATGGATTTATATATCATATAAATTATGTTAAGCATACTCATATTTCAAAACACTTTACGAACATTTGCTCTTCTTATTTTAAATTTTTAAGATCTGTTTAAATATTTTGGTACTCACGCTGGAAAAGTAAAACTTAAACTAAGAATTTTAAGCAATAAGAAAAATACTTTTTTGAGAACGTGAAATATAAATTTCAGAATGCCAAATTTCTCTCTGTGTAGAAGGTATCTAAAACATAATTTAAAATAAAAATGTACATGTACTAAGTAGAATGTGCTCTATTTGTAAGACCAACCACTAACTAACTGTTCTTTCTTTTCCTTTCAGGTAAGGATATAACAAGTTCTTTATTATTATTTGTCTCTTGAAATACTTTATATGGAAATAGCACAGCGATGTATCTGTCCTATGTGAGTATTCTAAGTGGTCTAAACGAATATGGTTGCTAAGACACACATTTTTAAGTCTACCCCAACTGCATAACAAGTTACTAATTTTTAAATACTAAAATATCCAGTAAATAATAATATTAATAAACAGAAATAGTACAAATAATAAGAAATTTGAGGGCTAGACTTGAATTTGATATTCACTCCTGAGGGAGAGTAGTATATTTTTGTTTAGGAACTTAAAAGAAAACAAATAGCATTTGGCTATTAAAATTAAATTAAATATTATTGGATAAATAAAATCCACCTAACATCTGTTTTGGAAAAGTAATATATAAACGGCTTTCGAGTGCACTGTTATTCTATCCTTGCATTTTTCTTATAGTTCGTGGAAAACTTCCAGGCTGGAAAATGTCAATCGTTCGGCAGAATGTTCTCAGTTTCGCTGTCGCCTTGATGTTTTTGTTGCTTTCGCGCTTCGCACGTCTCTAGGCCATGTCCGCCATTTTTCCGGGCTTTTTCCTCCTTTCCCCACCTCCTCCTTCTGAGCCTCCTTTGGCTATTTGCCATCCCCAGACCCACCCCCCTTTGCTCTCTTTTGGTCCGTTGCTAACCAATAAGTTTGTGACTTCCGCCAAATTGCGCGAGGCACGCACTGACATATGCACATATACATATGTATGAAATACATACATGCCCCCCCTCTTCTCCTTGCCCCTCCCCTTTACGCCCCTTGGCAACATTCACTCCGCCATTTTGAAATTGATACACAGCCGAAAAAGGAGCTGTGCTGATGGAAAACATAGTGGCGGCTAGAGAGCGATAGAGAGGGGAGATTGTTGGACTACTGCAAAATGGGAGAGGGGGTTAGTATGATACACAAAGAAAAAAAAGAAAATATGCATTGATTATATGAATATTTGCCGTAAGCCCATATATTATATGATCCATATTGCATATATTCCAATTTATCCTTAGTTATTGATATATTTCATATCGAAATTTATAAATAAGAATTGCCCGTAGGAAATATAAGGTTATGATGAAAATAATTTTAAACCTTTAAAATTAATTTATATGCATATTTAGAAATTAGTTTGAAATTAGAACATAAGGATAGAAAATTTATCCGACATTTTTCTCGGTGTAGCTAGGGCTGGTGATGTGGCTGAAATTTGAGGAGGAAACAAGTGGATTTTAGAGTGCAGCAGGTGCACACACAGAAACACAGAAACACCGAATGCATTTGGGCCAAAACGCACACGAACACTTACGTACATACATATATGTAGGTGTATGCATGTACCCACACCCACACCCACACTCACACCCGCACAAGGATGCTCTCACAGTTCACAAACACACGCTTAAACGTACTTACATATATAGAGAAACACGCACACGTACTTTCCATATTTTCCAGGCGAGTTGGAAATATTTGCTTTGGCTTCGGTTTTGACCTCTGTGTTTGGCAGGCCAGCAAAATCATATTTCCCTCCGCTGTATTTCCCCATTCTCCTCTTTTCCTCTCCTTCTTGCTCTTCCTCGCCGACTACCCCTCCCTCGACCTCTTACGTGTTCTCTCCCTCTTCCTCAACCTGTCCCTCTACCTCTTCCTCCCTATTCCACTCCCACTTTGTCCTCTTCCTCTACGTCCTCTACGTCCCCTCCCTCTTTCTTTTCCTCTTCCTTTTCCCCTTCCCCTTCCTTTTCCTTTTCCACTTCCTCTTTGTCTTCCTCTTCCTCTTTCTCCTTCCACATCCTTAAGCCTCCTCTTACCCCCTCCCAGTGCTCGATTCCCTGTTAGTCACTCAGCCTCTGCCACTGCCTCTGCCGCTGCTGATGATTGCACTGCTTTCTCTAACACTCTCTGCACTTGGCGAAATACCGTATGTCGTGCCGATTACCATCTCTCTTTTCTCTCCTACCTGATGACTAATTTATAATCTCTCTAACTTAACAAAATCCAACGGTTCTTAACTGTAATTTATTTAGATTTCCTAATTTATGAACCACTTCAAACTTATGTGTTTCAGAATGTCTGTCAGTGTAGCGCTGCTGGCTTTGTCTATGCACCTCTGCCCCTTCCCACTGTTGTTGTGGTTCCGTTAGTTTTGCACTCAGACGTTGCCGCTTTGTGGTGTTTTGCTCTTGTTGTTGATTACGTTGGTGTTGGTGTTGATGTTGATGTTGCAGTGCAAGGGAGACAATCGCATTTCCAGTACAAAGGAATTCACCACACGCACACACACACCGCACAGCTCCCCTCCCAGCATGTCATCACTAATCGTTAACCCAAAAGTGAGCTGCGAATTTTTGGCCAGAGCTTGAACCTCTTGCACACAAAAAGCACCACTACGGAAAAGCAGAAGGGTTTGAGAGGGGCACCAGCTGAAACACGACACCGAATGCTGATGGCTTAGGCCAATCAAAATCTCCAGAATCCACAAAAGACATCACGCATACCCCCTGTTGTCCGAATGTCATGGGACAGAAATCTAAGCCAAATAGAACAATTCGAAATGCAGTACAAACAATTTAGTTCAAAAATTTTATAATTTTAAGAGATGTTTTCATCCTTACACCTCATTGAAATAAAAAGCAACAATAATAAGTGAAAACTAACTTCTGTAATTTGCCCGAAACGATCCTAGGGCATCTATAGAATATAATTATCCCATATGGATCAAAAGAGAAAAACATCATCTTCGGTAATGAAATATTTATTATTTTGTTATATTAAATATTAAATGTTATATGTAAATATTAAAACATAGAAGTTTTCCCGATGTTACTGGATTTCTATTATTTCTATTATTTTTCCGAATGTTCGTTTAGTTAGGTCCGATTTCTATAAAACAAATAAACAGCTGTTCGTATGACAGCTACTTGATATAGACATATTATTCTGATAGCTTAGGCTAGTTTGCGTAGAAGCGGACAGGCGTACGGACGGACAGGCGGACAGATCGACTTGAGTGTTCATGCTCATCAAGAATATATATGGATAATCTATATAGGCTCGAAAATGGCACAGTCACTGTGGTGCAAGCTTCTGTTTAAAACTATAATACACTTTCCATTAATCAGGTAGTTTGTCTGTTGTCTGTAATTTAATGTAACTATGTACATAGAAAAGGTGTAATAATAATCTAGAATATAAATACTTCTAGATAAGACCTCAATTTGAATTTTTGTCCTATGCAAATGTTATCTTTGAATTGTTCGAACAAATATTAAGAGGTAAAAAATAATAAATAGAAGATAATAAAATAATGTATATAAGGAATATACATAGAATTAACCCATTTCCCACATATCCAATAGTAAAACACCTTTAATTTTTGGGGAAATATCCCTTACTCATCAGTTAAAAAGAAGCTGAGAAAGAAAAGCAATATAAAAAGCTTGGGGAAAAGCTGGCCATGGTGAAGCCCACATCCAAGTCAAGCAAAAATGAAGACCAACAGAAAATGTGGGGTATTGCGGGGGAATGGTCAACGAATCTAGGAGCACTGAGAGAATCAAAAAGCAGAATCAGAGTGCGAAGCATAGCGGCGAAAGAAGGCAGAGTGAAAGAACAGCGTGAAATTCCAATGAAATTACGTATGAATGATTTTTATTATTAAAGTGCGCCATTGCCCCGGCGACTGACTGGTTCGTTGTTGTTTGTATGTACATATGTATGTCCGTATGTATATATATAACGCCAATATATAGACAGCCAGATATAATACAATAAGCAGAGACATCGCCTCTATATACACATGTACTGACCAGCTCTTATTTACGACTAAGTATGTCACAATTAGTCTGGCTGATAAATATTCACGAGTTGCTATGCTTTGATTGAACTTTCAACTGAAACTTGCATTTGAATTTTTCACGCTTGAAGACAGGGGAAATTTAACTGGTGAAAGCATTAGAAATGTACCTAAGCTATAGAATCAATTTCATTTTAGTATGTACTTCGTTATTAATTGACATTTAACTCTGGTTTACCTCGAACTATACTTTAAACTGTTTTTTCTAAAAGCAAAAGCAATCTATTATCTGTTACTTTTTAAATATTAAATGTTAGGTACATTTTAGGTATCTTTTCTTGAGGTTCCTAATTCTATATTTATATCGCAAAAGTATTTAATTTTATTGCAAATTGTTCCACAAATTTGTGCCAATTGTTGTTTTTTTTCAGTCAGTTAGTTAGTTTTTTGCGTTTATTGCATTGTTTGCTCTAATTAAATCTTATCTAAGCCATTTTAAGCACACATTTGTTCACTGGCAAAAAAAAAATACAAAAATCTAAATAAAAAAAAATGCGACGAGCAAAGTTCGGGGGCAATGTTCTGGGGCCAGGTATATACCTCGAACACCTATGTAGGTACATATATAATATGGGTTACATACAAGGCAGGAAAAGACTAAGATAAGGCAGAGAAGGTTAAATAAACTAGGAATCAAATCAATAACCCAATAGGCACTGGGACAAGAGCAGTCGGAAAAACAGAAAAAAAAAAACAAGCGGCGCGCGAAAGGCAGAACTGATCAATAAATATGCGTATTGTATATTAGGCCCCTCCATACATGCATAATGTGCTATATGCGCTATATATACATGTGTATATATGGTACATATACTAACCGATTTATAGGGAACTGTGAGCTGCGACTAACCCACAGCCAAAAGGCAATCGAAGGCTATCCTGTCTCGTCGTGGCCTTCGTCATCACCTCGCCCCGTCCCCATTCGATGATTTCTCTGCCTTTCTGGTGACGACGAAATGCGATTGAAGCGCAACTCCCGATAAAGATGGATACCAAAGAATCGGACAAAATGAGTGACTACGGTCCGGCCCTGAGTCACCATCCTCGCTATATGCGACAACACAAAACCACTCAACACTTATCCTCTACAAGTTTTAATTCGTATCTTATTTTACAAAGAGTTTCAGTGACAAATCCATTTCGGATTTTATTTCCAAATATGTATGTTTAATTGTTCAATCTAAATATTTTTTTATTACGTCAAAGGCTTTAGATTTGACTGCTCTTTAAAATCTCCAGAATTTCGGAGTTGCATATGTATGCATGGAGGGAACCAAGTACCAAATGGAGGGTGCTAACTGATAGCCTTATATCACTTATCCGAAAAACAAAGCAGGACAGTGGTAAAGTAGTTAAGTGGCTTAGGGGTACAGTAGTAAAACAGTACCATGGTACAGTAGCTAAATAGTACCATGAAAGAACAGTTATAGTAGTGCCACGGCATTGTAACTAAAGTAGTGCTGTGGAACCAGAATTACAATTGTGTAGGGTTAGTAGTATAGTGGTACCGTGGTACAGTAGTTAAGAAGTGTCATGGTACAGTAGTTACAGTAGTACCGTGGTACATATGAATGTAAAGTTTAACAGTAGTGCAGTAGTTAGGTAACAAAGTGGTGGAAAGGTAAAGTACACTGGTGCAGTAGTATCGTAGTGCTATACCAAAAGTAGGTACAAAAGAACAGTAATAGAGTAGTGCAGTAGAACAGTAGTACAGCAGTAATACTCCTTTACCGAGATTCTGCCGCTTCCTCTGCCCTCGTTATCTTTTATATGTACTTACGTATTTCCCTCTGCGCGTTTTCGGTACATAATGTATGTACATATATTGTATTTCCCGTTGATAAGAAGAAAGAAGTTCGCTCAGACCGATTCCACGCCATTAACTCTAGTACACCATCCCCGCCGCTGTCCTCCTTAGCTGTTCTAAAAATAAACCAATTACTGCCTGCAGTTTCGTTTTAATTATATTTTATTTGCCTTAGTCCTCACAAATTCCATTTGCCTGAGAAACCAAATATTTGCCGTGACAACAGCATAGACGGCTCTTAACTTAAAAGATAATATTTAAAAAAATAAGTATGAAAATAAAAATAAATAAAAATACAAAAAACCAAAGGGAAAAAAATCGGAAACAAATTGATTTATTCCACCAGATGCGGTAATGTTTTGTTGTTGCTTCTTTGTCTGGTATTTTGGCAATTTTCGGTTTTGTTTTGCTTCGTTTTGTTCTCTGGCCGCTGCGCCTCTGTGTATTTTTATACATTTTCTGATAAACAGAAAAACCGCCGAGAGACAAAGTCGATTACCTCATATGAAATATTTGCTGTTGACACAGCAACCAAAAACAAGAAATAAAAAAGTAGGAAAGGAAAAGGTAGGCGAATTTGAAACCGTTTTTTCTTGCCAGTGCCACGCCCCTTGTCTGGCTTCTGGCTAAAATGCCCTGCCCACCCGTTGTTGCCAGCTTTAAATTTGTGGCAACCTTTTGTGAAAATGTGATAATTGTAGATTTTCTAGGGTATCAGGCTCTTCGCTCTTCGCTCTTTGCTTCTCCTTCGTTATTCTTGGGCTTTTACTTTTGAACGTCGTCGCCTTTTATTTTTATTTTTATTTTTATTTGTATTTGTATTACTATTTCATTTGTGCGCGCCGTTCCCCCACCTGGCTTCGCTGCCGCGTCCGCTGGCTCTGCCGCTGCCAGCGTCGCCGCTTTGACGATTTGCGCTTTGCGTTGCGCTTACTCACAATCAAATCTCACGCCGCATTTTTAGTCTCAATAATAACTGAAACGAAAAACACGCGCAGCCGAAACGAAGCGCAAACCAAAAAAAAAAATTCAAAGGCGAAGAACGGAAAGAAAACGGGGAAAAAAACAAAAGAGAAGTAAAAACTCAAAACGCAAAGCGAAAACGACGACACATCGGCAAACGTCAGTTGCCTTTTATTTATTCCGGCACTCTTTTGTCCGCTTCATTTTCTTTTTCGTGCTTTTTTTTCATAGTGTGAGTGTGTTTATTGTTTTTGCATTTTGCGTTTGCTCAAATAGTAAATTAAACTGTTTTCCAAGTGTGAGCGAGGGGTGGCAAGAGAGGTAGAGCAAACTCGTTCGTCGTCACTCGCTGCATTTTTTGTTGTCGTGGGTCGTCGTCTCTGTTTCCACTGACTGGGTCGCTCTCCTGCTACACCACTCGCTCACGCTCACGTTCTCTCACTCCCGCGCCATATCTTGCCATCGTTCTGACTGCTTTTGTTGGTGCAGCATAATTAGACGCCGTCGATGTCTTGCGACTTTACGAGAGTAGAGGTGCTGCTCGCTTAGCTGTTTTCCCGCCAAATCTAGCATTATTTCGCCAACAGGTGCAATTCGACCAAATCAATAAGATTAGATTTAGATCAGGTGGTAACTCCACTTTTTATCAGATTGCAAAAATATATCCCAACTAGTTGAAATATGTGAATAAAGCCAAATATGCTCTTAGATGAAATTTAAAATTAAATATGTATGTTTATACATACATATGTATGTAGGTTTGTTGCGCCGCGAAAATGTTCCGTGTTCCGACCTTCACACATCTATTACAAATATATGAAACTAAATAGAAAGTTAGCTACAGATATTAGCTATTTTTACAAGATGGCAACACTGTGTCGTTGGTGGATCCTCTTTGCTCTCCGCTTCTCATGCTGCAGTTTCTCTCAGTCATTTTTCGCTCCTCGGTTCTTCCTATCGCCATGCCATTCGCTCTGTTTTTTTGCCATTGTTTTGTTTTAGCATTCGCAGCATGCTAATTTGTTGTTTCTCGTTCTCGGTGCTTTTCGTGGGCTCTTTTGTTTTATTTTTCTCGCCCAAGTGTTGTGTATTGTGCTTTTTACTTTCCGTTCGTTATCAAAAGGGAAACAAGCTAAGGCAAAGCAAACGACAAAACAAACGACATATAGAGAGAAACCGATAAACGTCAAAAGCTGTCGCATATTTGAGGCATTTTGCTTTTTTCCATCTTTTAAAGCTTTATACAATTTAATTAGTTTTGTACTTACTTTTCACCCTCCTCCTTCGCCTTTTGCCTTTCTCTTCCTCTTTTCCCCCTACCCCATTTTGTTCTAATTGATTATGAGATTTGTTTAGAATTCCTGATAGAAGCAACGACGAATTAAAGTCCAATTAGTCGGGGACACATTTCTTATTGGTACTTATGGATGAATATTTGTATGTATATATGTATGTGTATTAGATTTCCAACAAATATAAGAGAAACTAATAAAAAAAAAAGCAATTGTTCAGTATTTTTTGCTTTACAGTTGTTCGTTTTCGTTTTCCTTATCGTTGGCTGACCCAGTTGATCGAAATCGTAAAAAATACTTCTAGATTTTGCTATTTAAAATCTTCGATAACATTTTTTATTTGTATTTATATTTATATTTTCTTCATGTCTCCTTTGCTTATTTGTACTTCTCTGCCTCTTCTCATTCGCTTTTTCACTCCGTCGCTCTTTCTCTCCATCTCCACCTCTCCCTTCGTCGTCATTTCTTAGTGTCTCTGTTTTGTTTTTTTTTTTTTTTTTTTGCCGATTGTGCGACAACTGCTTAACAATTTACAATTATGTGTATGTATGCATTAATGTACAGTGGAGACTCGAAAATCATGATTTAATGAGGTTTTTACATCGAATTCTTGTCGTGCTCCAATCTGCCCATCCATGTCCTAGAAAACTATTTATGTAAATTTTCTGAATTGTAAATAGTACATATGTACATATGTTTATGTATCCCTCGGTCGTCGTCAACGATGCTCTACTGTGCAGATCCGTGTGCACATCTGACGATTATATGGGCGTCCGTGTGTGTTTGTTGATTGACTCAACTTGACGACGGCGACACACGCGCGCCCAATTCACAAAACTTTGTTTTATACATTGAATCTTATATTTTTTTTTGTCTCAGCTTTTTTTTTTTATTTGTTATGCTGCGCGATTACGTCAGCTGACATTCGGTTTTCTGTTTTTTCGGGAACCTGGGAAAGCATATGTATGTACATATGGCCACACAAATACATCAACTCACCCGTATGCAAAGCAAAAAAATTAATGAAAACAAAAAAAAAAATAGGTAAAGGCAGGCGGCGTGTTGAAAAAGTTAATCATTTGGCACTTGCATTTGTTGTTGGCTTGTTTCGGGTGAAAGTTGCACAGATCAAATGGAGGAAAAATCGACGACTACGAATCGCAAAAAAAGTGCAACTCAAACTCAACTCATCCATTAAAAACACAACAAGAAAAAAAAACTGTAAAAGAAGTAACGCTGCAGAAGAAAAACGAAGAGACGAGTGAAAATTGCAGGCCCGGAGTTAATTGATTTTCATGTCCGTTGTTGAAAACCGAAAACTCAAATATGCAAAAGTGAGTATATAGCATACATATTACACGTCATTTTATACCAATGACTTTGGTTGTATATGGTGCAGGTTCACACAAACATACATATGTATCTCCATACATGTGTATGCGTGTAAAGACGTAATTTTATTTTCGTCTCGAATTTCATTTTGTTTCATTTGCGCTTAATTGATATTTGTCTCATGGTCTTACAATATCAGCTTTAATGGTACAAACAACGCTCTTAATAAGTATTTAAAAAGTACTTTTGATTATTTTATACAAGTTTTTATTTTTACTAATACTAAAATTGGAAAAGTCGAAGTATACCGTCCCAATTAATTTTATGCGCGAGTGTAGAGTGGTCTCAGTAATTGCTCCTTCGCCCCTCTCTTATTCGCTCTCGCTCCATCGCCTGTCATTGGCAAGACAACCGTTAGCTTGCACACAATCGGCAAAATAACGACACAAATGCGCACTCCTAGTGCCATCTCTGTCTCCCCTTGCAAACCATTACACCAGCCGTCAAATAAATAGTAAACATATGCATGTAGATACCTTCATACATACATATGTACATAAACATAAAATTTAATGATTAAAAAGATTGTTTATTTTTGAAAATATAATATATAAAATATACTAAGAATTTTGGTACATGATTAATAGAAAAATGAGAATAATAAATAGTATGCTGTTTTTTCAATAATCAACAATTGTGATAGTTCCGCGGGAAAAACAAAGTAAAATAAATGAAACGCTCTTGAAAACTGAATAAAAAATTAAAACAGCAACATAAACACAATAGGAAAACCCGAATGCAGTGAGAAATGTGCAAGCTTTCTAACGTCGCAGTCACATTCGCAGTCATTAGCAGCAGAGGCAGCGCAGTCGACGGCCTTGCCAACAAGAATAAACGCGAAGCATCGCGAAGCGTGCAGTGCGTGGAGGGGTAGACAAAGAGGAGAAAGGAGTGAAAAAGAGGAGAGCGAGAGGAGCAGCAGCCAGCCGCGAAGCAAAGAGAGCAGCTGTCGGCTCTCGCCTCTCAGAGCGGCATTTCTAGTGCAGACGGCGGTGGTGTCGGTGTCGTTTTGGTTTTGTCGGCGGTTGCTAAACACAATTTAAGTTCACTCGGTTAGCAGACATTACAAACACACATACGCATACGCAGTGCGGTCCACAGACATACGGACAAGTACTGGCCAGAAGAAACCAGAAAAAAGGCAACAAAAATACACCCATCGAACGTTCGTTGAGTCGCGTTCAGTTTGTTTTATTCGTGCTCGTGCTTGTGATCTGTATGTGTGTGTGTGGATTGGATTTGCCAATTTTAGCCGACTGGCTCTCAGTTTCGAACTTAAACTTAAAGAGCGAGCAACGTGACGTGTCGCGTCGTGTCGCTGAAATTCGCGCACAACTTCCTACAAAAAAAAAGCAGCAAAAAAAAAACCGAGACTTGTTTTATTTTTTTATTTTTTATTGTGCATCCTTCAATGTGTGTGTGCGTGTGAGTGCGAAAATACAAAGCAAGAGAAGAGAGAGGGAGAGCGCCGGCTGAGCGAGAGAGAGAGAGAGAAAGACAGAGAGCAGCTGATTTTCGCCGGCAAGTGTAAGTGTGTCAGCTGTTTCTCAAGCCCTCTCTTTTAACAGAGGGAGAGAGAGTTAATGCAGAGCGAACATGTTATGTCTTGCACGCCGTCTCCTCTATGTGCTGCATTTGCTCTAGCAATGCACGAACAACAAATGCAGCAGCAAAGCCCCCAAATACAAGAAATTCAAAGGCAAAGACAACAAATCGAAATTGCAAAAATTCAACAACAACATCAACGGTGGAATATTGAAAAAGAAGCGCCGCAAATACAAGAAACAATCCAACATATACCACAAATACAACAAATACAACGTATTCGAAAAATACCAAAAGCAAGGCAAGAAGTAATACCGCCGAAGCTTCATCAAATACCAGAAGAATTACTGCAAATAGCGCAGAAAACATTGAAAAAACAACCAGAAACTACACTGCTTACAACAGCCACAATAATACACCAAATATCTGAATTAAAACCACTTCAGAAAACACAAACTCTACCATATAACCCTATAATAAAACTACCAAAACAGCAGCTAACCCATTTTCAAATTTCCACGGATGGGCACAAAATACAGGAATCGCAACAAATATCGCAGCAAATAGCTGAAATACAGCAGCAACCAAAAATACCAAGAAAACGGAGTGCAACAATAACAACCACGACGACGGCGGCAACGAACAGCAATAGCAACTGCAACAACAGCTGCAGCAGCAGCAGTTGCAACAACAACAGCAACAGCGGCGGCTACATAATGTTAGCCTCTGCCGGCGCCTCTGCCGCCGCCGCTCGGAAACGAAGTCGCAGCGCCAGCAACGGTAGCAAACGCAACGCTGGCAGCGGCCGCAAATTAACCAAGAGCGTGAGTTTTTTGTTTCCTTCGTTCTTTCTCTCTCTGTTTACATTAAGCGGTTTTGCCTGCACGTGCTAGTTTCAAAATGAGAGAGGGAGAGAGAGAAAGAGAGCGTGAGAGTGCTTGTGATTGTGCTGTGCGCCCAGCCTGCGGCGACTGCGACGTCTGCGCTAACAGACATTGGGCAAAACAACTCACAATGTTAATGTTAACCCAATGGGAATTAATAAATTAAGCATAGTGAGAGTGTAAAGTTCAATTCTCAATTTAAGTTTTTTGGTAATGGGAACAATAATAGAAACTCCGTAAAGAAGAAGAAGAGCAAAATCGGGAGATAGGGGAATTGGGGAAAAGCTGCAATAAGCCAAACAAAATTTTAATAAATGAAAGCATTTGATCTCCAAAAATAGTTCAGTGCACTCAAAATAATATGTGCTGTATTCAGTGGCTCACAAAATATTTTTCCGACACCTTATTTACAACTGAAACTGATAACAACAAAAATTAAATGCAGAATAGTTAACTAATAATTTAACTCAAAGCCAATAACTGAATTTGTTCGATTTTCCGAGCAATTTGATAAATTTTTAACATATAACACAAGAAATACCGCTGTAGCATCTTACTTGACCCGTTAAGTTTACTGAACGATTGTTTTCGCTGGAATGTAAGACTACAATTTTTTTTCGGTACTTAGGGATAAGTATTCCTTAAGGTTGTTCAGATAAACTGTTTTATCCAGTGTGCTTTCTGTAAATTGAAGGTTAACCACTCCAATAGCTAGATGATGAGAAACCATAACCACAGTGCACATGTCGGGAGCGAATGTGATAAAAATTATATTAAAAATATACTTCGAAATATTTTGAAGTCAAATAAAAAACATTAAGATACATCAATGCATAATAATCCTTTGGGTTTATTTTTTTTTTGTCGGATGCTAACGTTAAATAAATGAATAAATTAATTAACTGTTAAAAATTGTATAAAATCATAGTACCAGCTAAATAGACAGATTTCAAATATTATTATTATTTTTGTTATTATTATAACTCGGCTTTATAGTTTTGAAATGTATATATAATGTTTATTTTCGTAAGGTTTTGACCTTATATGACGACATATGATGTAGATATTTAAAAACGCTCGGGGCGAATGTCCTTATAACTTTGTATATACCATATATGTATGTATATACCATACTTACACGCATGTGAAAATATGTACCAGGTTAACTCTGGCTACACGTAAATTTAGCAGTATTAAAATAAAAAATTAAATTATTTAAAATTGGGTAATGAATTTTAAGCACTAAAATGGCAACATTTAACGTAAACATGTATCATTTTATAGCTAAAATGTTCTTAATTTTACTAATAACAGCCTCTGAAATGGTAGCAATAAATTATTTATTTTATTAATGTTTTTATAGCTATAAAATCAAAGCCCACTTTTAGATAATGCTTTAATACATGTACATATGATGTATGTTTGTACTTAAATTGCTAACCATTTTCGATAACTCAAAATTAAAGCAACAACAACAACGAGAAACGACAGATGAACCGTTTTATATTTTATTCATTCATTTTTCGAAGCGAACCAGATGTAGTTGCAAGGTTCTCTAGAGCTCGCTCTCGCTCTCTCTCTCTCTCGCTCTCCCATCTTCGTTATCGTGTCAACTTCGTTTCCACTTCGGCTTCGCATTCGTTTCTAAAAATAAAACAGCGTGTGCTTGCATGCATGTGTGTGTGCTGTATGCTGCTGTATTTATTTGTCTGTGGGCAAAAGGCAATGAAAACGAAAATTTGCGTGACGTCTCTCGACCTTGACTCATCGACGTGAACTGTTAAACTGCGCCAGCTGCGGCAGAAGCAGCGCAAACCAGCGGCGACAGAGGCAATGGAACCGCGACGTCGAGCCGTGTTGCGGTTCGAAGTGTGTTTTGTTCGTTACTTGATTTTTTTTTGTCGGTGCTCGCCGTCACTCAGCTTTTTGTTTTTGTTTGATTTTTTTTTGTCTCTTGGATTTGAAGTCAACGTCTTTTGCAAACAAGTTTTATAAACTCACGCACATAAACACATGGATGGTTACAAACACATACATATGTACATACATACATATACATATATGCTGTTCATGAGGAAACTAATACTGTTATAAACATTTGCTAAAATAACTTAAAAAATATTTATACATTTTTAAGTCTTGGCTTTTCATATCAATATGAGTCCTTTTTTACAGCAACTTCACAGTAATGCTTTCTGAATGCTGTATATTTCCTCTTTAAATCTGGCTATTAATTAATTAATATTAAATTATGATCATCATTAAATCTTTGTCTTACACTGCTACAATTTATGGAAAATATAAATACATAGTATTAAAATATATATATAAATAAAAAAATAACTTAAAAATATATGTGCATTGTTTCAAAAATAGTCGATGTTATTTCACGAAATCTACATTTTGAGAGCTCTTGTTTGACATTTGTAACAAATCTTTCGTTTTCTATAAATATGTGAGTTCATAAAGTCGCATTGTAATCCCTGGACAAACAAAACAACACAAACAAAAAAAAACGATAAAGAAATAAATAAAAGTGCATTGCAACGGTTTTTTAAGCACTAATGGAATGTTCCACCTCTGTTGAGCTTCTCTCTCCCGCTAGGTTCTCACTCTCGCAGATTTCCTCTCAATAAGAAATGCATGCGTAATGCATGCGAGTTCCGTTGGTTTTGGTGCCACACCCACACACAACGGCGCCCCTACCTCGCTCCCGTGCCACACTGCCCATCGTGCCATTCCATCTCGATCCGAATTTCAATTCCAAGCAACAACAATTTTGTGTGTGTGTGCTCCTGTGCTCTTTTCGCATGCCCATCTCCCTCTCTGCACCCGCTACCATTCGCCTGCTCCCTCGCTCTGCTTCTCCCTTTCGCACTGCTGCAGCAGCAGCAGCATAATCATCATCATAGATTTATCTCATTCACGCGCACGTGAGGCAAGGCCCAAAAATTAAGTCGTCGTCGTCGTCGTTTGTCGCTTTTCGTTTTGCGCTTCTCACTATTCCTCTTGCTCTTGCTCCTCTTGCTGCCCCTACCACACCCCCGTTCATTCGTTCACTTGGCGGCAGCGGCTTGTTATCATCAGCTCATTTCATTGTCTGGCCTTTCATTCCTCTCTTTTGCTTCCTATCCCTATCCCCCAGTCTTTGCCGACTCTCTGTTTCTCCTCTCTACCCTTCTTGCTTTCACAGTTTTGGTGTTGCCAATTTTTGTATTTCGCTGGCCGTTACAATTTTCATGCTATGCCCATGTTTGGCAACACTCTTTTCCCTTCGCCTCGATTTTTCTTTTCCTTTTTGTGTCTGCTCTTCCTTTAATAGTTAAGCAGCGGGTAGGGAATAAACAGCGATCATGCGACAGCTGTTGTCCAAAGAGAAAAGAAGGTGAAGAAGTAGGGTGACCAGACACGGGGATTGGAAAGGACGCAAGGAAGGAAGAGGAAGTACATTGAAACAAATTTTTAACATGTTCTGACTTCAAACATATTAGAATTCTATAAACATATTCTTTTGATAATTTAAATAAATAATAATAATGGCTGAACTAAAAGCATCTGTTTATAATTAATTTTTTTTTTATATACTGACTTGCTCTCCATATATATATATATTACGAAATAATTTTTTTTTTAAATCTCCCTATCCCATGTAATCAATATTTCAAGCAAAATAAATGATGTCTTTATATTAGCGTAATTATCTCTTCTCTTTGGAAATATTATCATTTCCGTTTTTAATGTTTATATTCTGAGTAAGCAAAGTGGAATTCTTTTTAAACTTAACCTTGAAAGCAAAATGTACTCTTATTTAAAAAAAAAGTTAATACAATAATAATTAAATTAATTATTATTTAACTTTTATCACGCAAAATTATTCGGCTCGGAAAGCATTCGGTTGAGTATTTTTGTAAATAAAAAAAAGCACTACCTTAAGATGCTTGAAATTTTTTTGTCAAAGTTGCCATAGTCAAATATACATACAAATGTATATGTATATGTATGTACCTACATATGTAATATCGACTTTCTTTTCCAATCAATTACAACGCGTACATGCCACATTGTATTTGAGGGGTATAAACACGCACAAATAAATATTTATGCTCTATGAACCGAAGATTCTCAGAAAGTGACGTTTTATTTAATTCTACCCCGCCAGAAGTACACACAATGTACATTATTGCGTGTGTTGTGTGTTTTCTGCTAGCCAATTAACTGCCCATTGGAACGCATATTGTACTACTTTTATCCCCATTCCACTTGAAATGTGTTTATTTTATTTTCCGAAGGGTAGTCCTGTTAGCTTGGATATTTCATAGCCAAACTTGGTTGGTTATAAATTTTGTTGCTAGTTTCAAGCAGTTGAACAATGCATAATAGAAGTGATAAATAAAGAAACATATTACAAATAGTATTATATTCACTTACTATACATATGTATTTAATATTTACTATTAAGAATACCATATTTTTTCAAGTTGAGATTGCTTAGCTTTTTAGCTACTCTATTTTAATCCAAAAGCTGGCAACTCGGTCGCCGTGTTGTTTTTGTTGCCCTTGTGCGTTAGTTGCGCCAATGGCGCCCTCTGCCGGCGTCGTCGCTCGCGAATTGACAAAGACGCCGGCTGGTTCTCTCTCTCACTCTTTGCCAGCAGCTGCTTTCCATTCCGTTTTGGATTGGAAGTTCGGTGGAATAGAGGCAGGCAGCAAAAGAAAAAGAAGCTGCAGTGCAACGCTAGCAGCGACGCCGGCAGAGCAGCAGCAACAACTTTGCGCTTACTGTTTTTTTGTAGTTGTAGTGTCAATGTTGTTTTTAAACAAACAAACGCGCGCTCGGAAATAATTATTTAAAATGTGTATATGAATAAACATCAACAAAAAAAAGTCGAAAAAAAGCTAGGCAGCACCGGAGTAATTTTTAATGTACTTTTCTCTTTGTGCCGTTAAGTTTCGCTTTAGTTTTATTTTTATTATTTTTTTTTTTTTGCAAATGAGCGAATAGTTATACTCGCTGTGCTCTTGCTCCCCTCCACACTTTTTGTTCCGCTCTTCCCCTTATACTCTCACTAAAAATGAGCCGCTCTCTCGCCACTCTTCTTCTTTTGCTTGCTTGCTTACACTCTCTCTCTGTCTCTTCCTCTGTGTGTTTGCACCTTCTTCTTTCTTTCGCTCCGCTTACCATTTTACAAACACACACGCGCACGATGAGAGCGACTGCAAAAAAATCGGAATAAAACGGTTATAATATATGTATATATATTCACATATATATATATTTTTATAGAAAAACATCGAAACGATTGCTTAATAATAACAAAAATGTGAAAATTAGTGCAAAATTACGAAAGAAAAAAACCTACAAAGCAATGAATGTGATAAAACTGTAATAGAATGTGAAAAGCCAAACACACACACTCACACATACATTTTAACATACACACATCCATCCATATATACACACACACAGGCGCACTCGGCCACGTATGTGTGTGCAGAAAAATATGCGGCGCTTAAAAAAGGTGAACGGCATTTTGTGAACATAAAACGAAAAAAAAAATAAGAAAAACTTGACAAAATTATATTTCAAAACAACTTAAGGCCAAAGCAAAATGATTAAGTTGCAGAAATGGTCAATGTGTGAAGCGAAGAGAGTGCAAAGACAAAAAACAAATTGTGTTAGGTAGCCATTTTCATTTCAACCTAAATTGTTCAACATTTTTTTAATGTCTTTTTTTGTATTTCTGTTCCTTGTTCGTTTTCATTGTCTTTACACTGTGCTTTTTGATAAAACATTACACACATACTCAAGCTGCTGCATTCGCTTGCTCTCGCTCTCCTCTCTCTCACTCCCTCTCACGTAAACGCATGCCATGCTTTCGTCCCGCTCGCACTCTCGCGGACACATATTTTGCACATTCTCTTTTGGTGCCGCCGCCGCTGCTGCCACCGCCCCTGGGTTGCCACCTAGTCGAAATGTCAAAATCCCGCGTATATGGCAGCTCTCTCTCGCTCTCTTCAAAAGACGAAGCAGAGGCGAAAGAGAAAAGAAAAATCGGCTAAAGAAGCAGAGGAGCAAAACAAAAGCGGCGACAGTGTTGCCAAGTGCACAAAACGAAAAGAGTGAAGAATGAGTGAAGTGATAAGCATATGCAATAATAGATTTAAAGCTGCTAAAAACATTAACATGAAAATTGCAGAATGACTGTATATATTTGTAAATGTTTTATTTTTTCAAATTGCGTGATAAATTTACATTTGCCAAATGCAAAATACACATTTCGGAAGCATTGAAATTGAAAAATCAATTGGAATCGGAAATACTTAATTTAGCTTTTCCCAAAGTAGGTTTTATATAAAAATAAGTCCACTTATTTCAGTTTATTGCGAAATATTTGTTTATAATGTTTTATGGGACTTTTCCCATGTGCCATAGTACAGTTAAAACGAATAGAATAATCTTGTGACATAAATAGAGTGGAAAGTATTTAGGACTCAATATTTATGCACATAAACAGATAAACATTAAACACAATCTTTTTAACAATAAAATTGACTCTAATCTGTCTCTATTTTATAATTTATTGCAGATGTCCGCCGGTGCTCAGTTGCAGATGGCCCCGCAGACCACTTCGGCCCTAAGTCACCACCATCCTAACCAGCAGCAACAACAGCAGCTGCAGCCCCCTCAGCAGCAGCAGCAGCAGCCCCCGCCCCCGCAGCAGCAACAGCAGCAGCATTTTGCGAATCATCACAGCGCCCAGCAGCAACAGCAGGAGCAGCCGAATCCACAGCAGATCCTCGCTCAGCAGCATTTGCAGCACCTGCACAAGCATCCACACCAGCTGCAGCAACTACATCAGCAGCAGCACTTCCACCAGCAGCAGCAGTCGCTGCAGGGACTGCACCAGGGTAGCAGCAATCCGGATTCGAATATGAGCACTGGCTCCTCGCACAGCGAGAAGGATGTCAACGATATGCTGAGTGCCACCGGAGCCGCGCCAGGAGCAGGAGCTGCCCTTCAACAGCAGCAACAACAGCAACAACAACATCCCGCCTTTCCGCCCACACTGGGTATGCAACAGCCACCGCCGCCGCCGCCCCCGCAGCACTCAAACAATGGGGGCGTAGCCGCGGAGATGAGCTACATGACGGCAGCCAGCACAACGACGACGTCCGTGTCGGCGGTGGCAGTCGGCAAACCGCGCACACCGGCGGAACGGAAACGGAAGCGGAAAATGCCTCATACCGCCGACGAGGCGGGGAGCGGCGGAGGATCAGGAGGTGGCGGTGGCAGCGGTGGGCTGGCAGGAGGAGGCGGCACCGGATCCGGAGGCGTGAACAACTGTAGCCTAAAGGGAAAATCCCTGGCCTTTCGTGATATGCCGAAGGTGAACATGAGCCTGGGCCTGGGAGATCGCCTGGGCGGTTCAGCGGGCAGCGGCGGAGGCGGCGCTGGCGGTGGAGGAGCCGGCAGCGGAGGTAGTGGGGCCGGATCCGGGTCCGGCAGTGGCGGTGGCAAGAGTGCCCGCGTGATGCTGCCCGGCAGCGACAACAAGAAGATCAACGACTACTTCAACAAGCAGCAGACAGGCGTCGGTGTCAGCGTAGGAGTCGCCGGCAGCGGAGGTGCCAACTCCGCCGGGCTCCGGGGATCCCACACTGGCGGCGGCAGTAAGTCGCCGTCATCCGCCCAGCAACAGCAGCAGCAACAGACAACGCAACAGGCGACGGGTGTGACGTCGGGAGGCGGCGTCGGCGTCGTTGCCGGAGGAGCTACCGGCAACCAAGTGCAAGTGCAGACCAGCAGCGCCTATCTGTATCCACCAGCTAGTCCCCAAACCCAGACGCCGCAGCAGCAGCAGCAAGCGGGAGCCGCCGACTTCCACTACGTCAACTCCAGCAAGGCGCAGCAGCAACAGCAGCAGCAACGCCAGCAGCAGCAACAGACTTCCAATCAAATGGTTCCTCCACACGTGGTCGTGGGCATGGGTCACCCTCTCAGTCTCGCTTCCATCCAGCAGCAGCAGCAGACGCCGCAACAGCAGCAGCAACAGCAGCAGCAGCAACTCGGACCGCCGACCACGTCAACGGCCACCGTTGTTCCAACGCATCCGCACCAGCTCGGCTCTCTCGGCGTTGTCGGGATGGTGGGTGTTGGCGTAAATGTGGGCGTAGGTGTCGGCGTGAATGTGGGCGTTGGCCCACCGCTTCCACCGCCACCGCCAATGGCCATGCCAGCTGCCATCATCACGTACAGCAAGGCCACACAAACGGAGGTGTCGCTGCACGAGCTGCAGGAACGTGAGGCGGAACACGAGTCCGGCAAGGTGAAGCTGGACGAGATGACGAGGCTGTCCGACGAACAGAAGTGCCAGATAGTTGGCAACCAGAAGACGATCGATCAACACAAGTCGCACATCGCCAAGTGCATCGATGTTGTCAAGAAGCTGCTGAAGGAGAAGAGCAGCATCGAGAAGAAGGAGGCGCGCCAGAAGTGCATGCAGAATCGTCTCCGACTTGGCCAGTTCGTCACCCAGCGGGTGGGCGCCACATTCCAGGTGAGATACGCTCATAAATATGGTTACGAAGAGTTTCTAGGGACTTATACTTGTTAGTATGCCAGTTTTCCCTTGGAAGTTCTTTTAAGAAAAGGAGATAATTATTGAATCTAATTTTGATTAAATTCCGCAGGAGAACTGGACGGACGGATATGCGTTCCAGGAGCTGAGCCGGCGGCAGGAGGAGATCACCGCCGAACGCGAGGAGATCGATCGGCAAAAGAAGCAACTGATGAAGAAGCGTCCGGCGGAGTCCGGACGCAAGCGCAACAACAATAGCAACCAGAACAACCAGCAGCAGCAGCAGCAACAGCAGCACCAGCAGCAGCAGCAACAGAATTCCAACTCGAACGATTCCTCGCAGCTAACAGGCGGCGTTGTGGTCAGCGGACCGGGCAGTGATCGCCTGGGCGGTGGCGGAGCCGGCGGCGGTGTCAGCGTTGATAGCGGCCTCGGTGGCAATAATGCTGGCGGAATCGTCGGAGGCGGTGGTGGCGGCGTCGGTGGCGGCGGTGGCGTCGGCGGCGTTGGAAGTGGCGGTGTAGGCGGTGTTGGTGGCGGCGGCGGCGGTGGTGGCGGTGGGCGTGGCTTATCGCGTTCCAACTCGACACAGGCCAATCAGGCTCAGTTGCTGCACAATGGCGGCGGAGGATCTGGCGGTAATGTTGGCAATTCCGGCGGCGTTGGCGATCGACTTTCTGATCGAGGAGGCGGCGGCGGAGGCGGTGGTATCGGCGGCAACGATAGCGGCAGCTGTTCGGACTCTGGCACCTTCCTCAAGCCGGACCCCGTATCNGGGGGCATACACAGCGCAGGAGTACTACGAGTATGACGAGATCCTTAAGTTGCGTCAAAACGCACTAAAGAAGGAAGACGCCGACCTGCAGCTGGAGATGGAGAAGCTCGAGCGAGAACGCAACCTGCATATCCGAGAGCTCAAGCGGATACTCAACGAGGACCAGGTTGGCATCGTTTCCAGGCCTTAACGGAGAGGATTATTCCATGGAGATTTGTTTCTAACGAAATGCTTTGTTCCTTTCTTTCAGTCCCGCTTCAACAATCATCCCGTGCTGAACGATCGCTATCTCCTGCTGATGCTGCTGGGCAAGGGCGGCTTCTCCGAGGTGCACAAGGCCTTCGACCTCAAGGAGCAACGCTATGTCGCATGTAAGGTGCACCAATTAAACAAGGATTGGAAGGAGGATAAGAAAGCTAATTATATCAAGTGAGTAGTGGCGAGGCGAGAGGCGAAAGGAGAGTAAAAACGATCGAGGAGCTTAGGAAAAATTGTATAAACTATTAATTGCAAAGGTGGGAATTTTGTTTTGACTATCAAGTTGAGAAATGAGAAAGACGATTAGCTTTTAGCCACAAAAGAAATGTAAAAATAAACAACTTGAGGGTGTGGGCCTCGCTCTCCTCTATTACAAGCAGCTTACTAATAAGTTTACACCTTTGAAACCATCCCCACTAATCTCTAACCAGACACGCCTTGCGAGAATACAACATCCATAAGGCGCTGGACCATCCGCGGGTCGTCAAGCTCTACGATGTCTTTGAGATTGATGCAAATTCGTTTTGCACGGTGCTCGAGTATTGTGATGGCCATGATTTGGACTTTTATTTGAAGCAACATAAGACTATACCTGAGCGTGAAGCGCGCTCGATAATAATGCAGGTGAGTGTCGAAGCGTGCCTTGAATTATTAAGTTAAGCATGCATTAACTCCTCCTTGTCTGCTTCAGGTTGTATCTGCTCTCAAGTATCTAAATGAGATTAAGCCGCCAGTTATCCACTATGATCTGAAGCCCGGCAATATACTGCTGACCGAGGGCAATGTCTGTGGCGAAATCAAGATCACCGACTTTGGTCTGTCCAAGGTGATGGACGATGAGAATTATAATCCCGATCATGGCATGGATCTAACCTCCCAGGGAGCGGGCACCTACTGGTGGGTATTGAATAATAGCTTTCTTGATCATTTACTTACTTGGTATTACCTTTTTCGTTTTTGTTTAGGTATCTGCCACCCGAGTGCTTTGTTGTGGGTAAGAATCCGCCAAAGATCTCATCCAAGGTGGACGTTTGGAGTGTCGGTGTCATCTTTTACCAATGCCTATACGGCAAGAAGCCCTTTGGCCATAATCAGTCGCAGGCCACGATTCTCGAAGAGAACACAATCCTCAAGGCCACCGAAGTGCAGTTCTCCAACAAGCCAACCGTCTCCAACGAGGCCAAGGTGGGTAGATTGGTTCCCTTTATTATTTTTGGAACCCCAAAACTAACCTTTATTCATGGCTTTTCTCGTCCAGAGTTTCATTCGTGGCTGTTTGGCCTATCGCAAGGAGGATCGCATGGATGTGTTTGCGCTGGCCAGGCACGAGTACATCCAGCCGCCGATACCCAAGCATGGACGGGGATCGCTTAATCAACAACAGCAGCAACAGCAGCAGCAACAGCAACAGCAGCAGCAGCAACAACAGCAGCAGCAACAGCAACAATCGTCGACTTCGCAGGCCAACTCCACCGGCCAGACATCGTTCTCTGCCCACATGTTTGGCAATATGAATCAATCTAGTTCGTCCTAGCTGCCAACCAAGCGTAATTCCAATTCATAATTCGCAGCAGCGGGAGGAACGCTAGCTGCCAGTCAACAACAACAGCATTTGCAGCACCTGCAATACTTGGAACTCCAGCAACTCCATCAACTCCAGCAGCATCAATATCAGCATCAGCAGCAGCAGCAACAGCAGCAGCAGCAGCAGCATCTTCAACTGCACAATAGTAGCAGCAATTATGCAACAGCAACAACAACAACGTTGCTTGATGCAGCTGCGGCATATTGCTATGAAACTGTGATGGATGCCGCCGTCGTGCACTTTAGCAATAATAATAGCACTATGATTAACAACAACCTAATGCTGCAGACAATGACAATGACAACGGATGCTGTCACTGCAGGAGATGAAGGATCAGGAGATGGAACATCACCAACCTATCAGGGCAAATACAAGCGCTGGCAGCAGCAACAGTTGCAACAGCAGGCACTACTGCAACAGCAGCAACACAAGTTGCTGTTGCAACAAGAGCTGCTGTAATGCTGCTGTGTTCATGAACGATTGCTAGGAAGTGGAGGAGGAACTAGAACTCTGGGGAACGATGGAACTCGAAGGATATAGACGACGCTGCCTGCGCAACACTGCCGCGAAAGCCAAGCTAATGTGGTTGCTGCTACGGTAGCAGCAACAAAAATAAAACGCGAAGAGAAACAGCAGCAAATATGAACACCAAGAGAATTTCCACTGCGAGTCGCAAAACCAACAAACGGAAAAAAAACTTAAATTAAAGAAACTATATAATAAATATATAATAAATAAATATATATATA
>VNKC01005004.1:0-22914 GCA_008042775.1 Drosophila pectinifera
AACAAAGCATTGCCTTAAAAATGATTTGATCAAAAATTAGGATATAAAAATGCCGATTTAAGGACCCAAAAATCCGCATTTGATGTCTTCTGAAGAGCATAACTTGGTCAAAAATGGAGTGACAGCCAAATGCCGTTTATATTCGGAATCGCCGCTAAAATCTTAATTATTTAATAACAAAGCATTGCCTTAAAAATGATTTGACCGAAAATTAGGATATAAAAATGCCGATTTAAGGACCCAAAAATCCGCATTTTATGTCTTCTGAAGAGCATAATTTGAACATGACTAAATCGACTCTCCTGGTGTTGCTCATCAATAATATATACCCTTTACTAGGTCGGAGATGCCTTCTTCAGCCTGTTATGCATATCCATTTTCGTTATATACATTTTCGTTTACCTTAAGTTACTATATCATTGTACCCTCTGGAAACCTGGAATAAAAACCGACCTTGGTTGTGTTTGTTAACTTGTTACTCTTTATTCTGGAATGTGTGTCTGCCTGTGTGTGTATGGTGGTGTTGTTGGTGTTTGTGAGCGTAATACATTTCTCATAATACTTAATTAACGCATTTCCTATGACATAGCCCTAGCAATAGCGGCATCCTGGCCCCATCCCCCTTTCCGTATCTATTTACAGGTGAACTCCTCGTAGCTCTCGTCGCACTCCTGGCACTTCACCTCGCAGCACCAGCGGAACTGGCAGTGGCACTGCCTGCTCCGCCGTATGTGCTGCGTGTTGTGGCCGCGTCCGCAGCAGAGCAGGTCGCAGCTGCCGGGGCCGTGGCCACTCCGCTGGCAGATCCGGCCGCCAGTGCCCTGGCTGCCCGTCTGCAGGCTGCGCTCGCAGTAGTTCGGCGATGCCTCCAGGTACACCAGCTCCAGGCGCTTGGGCCAGTCGAGAACCGGTTTCTGGGCACGAGCGGCGCCGGCATGCTTCTTTCTGCCAAAGAAGAGGGGTATTAGCTCAGATCTAGATATACTTTCTCATCGATCTCACCTGCTTAATACTAATCTCAGTCCACGTTTGCCTTTGACGGCTTGAACAGTTTTGGCTTTTTGATACTTTGTCATCAGCTTGTCGCCGATCAGGCGGAAGGGCGGCAGGCTCTTCCAGCAGGTCTTCATCACGCAGGACCCGCTGACGCCATGGCACTTGCAGTCCGTGCGCAGCATCTTCTTCACCAGCTAAAAGTGTAAATTATATATCAGTTAATTGTTAGGGGAATAGCGCCTCTTGGAGGTTACTCATACGCACCGTTCGCCCCGCCCGATTGTTGTGCAGATTCATCAGCGTGCGGGCGTCGCGCTCCAGCTCGCGGGCATCCATGAACCGCCGGGCATACCGCATCCCTAGGTCCACATCCGCCGAGCAGCCGCCCCACTTCCAGGGCTCCTCTGGCGTCCCTGCCCCTCCTCCCGGAGCAGCTGGCGCCGACTTGTGGCGCACATCGCAGCCGCAGGTGGAGATGTTGCCGCGGGCACAGGCGGCGGTCACCGCGTACGCCGCCCCGGCGCTGGCTATCGCATAGGTGTAGGCTGCCTCACGGGAAGCTGCCGAGGATCATGGAATAGGATTGGAAGAACAACTTTTGTTATATATTTTTCGCTCCTCAACAGGAATTAAGAGAGTAGGTGATGGAAATGAACAAACATTGATAATTCTATAAAAATAACGCAGGTTTGAATTCCTAGTAATTATAAATAAATTAATTATTTAATATATTTACCCAAAATATAGTCTACAAATGCTGTTCAAAATGAGTATAACTTTATTTCAATAAAAAGTATCTTGTCAATAACAAAGTATGACTTGTATTTGACTATATATACGCCTAAAATAAAATAAGTATTTAAATTACTTTAAACCTAATTTGAGAAATTTTTTTCGCATTATAATATATATATTTTTATAGTTTTATAATATATTGCTTTCAAATGTTAACTGATTTATAGCAGAGATACTGTAGTTTAATATAATTGCACTATATTTGCACTATAAATATACCTTTTATAAACAAACACCAATTTCCTTCACTATACACTTATTTTTCAAAAAATGCTCTCAAATTTTAGCTGATATATACTGTAACTTTGCTAAAATTAATATCTTTATCAAGTTAATATTTCTATCTTAGCAAGTAGACATCTCTAGTAGTCTAGCTTTGAGTATATATACTTGAAATTATATATCTAAATATATTGAGAGTATGTATAAAGCATTTAATTTAATTCTTAACCTCATTGGAGAAATTGTATATGCATTATAAATAAACCTTTAATAAACACACATATATTTCCTTAACTATATACTTATTTATCAGAAAGTTCTATCGAATGTTAACTGATTTATAGCATAGATAGTGGAATTTAACTAAAATGAATACCTTTATCACTTAAATATTTCTATCTTAGCAAATAGAGAGGATGGCTTCTCTAGTAGCTCAGCTTTGAGTATATAAACGAATTATAATATATTAAATATATCTAAATATATTGAGATTGTATTATTTAAGTATTAAATATAATTTTGAACCTCATAGGAGAATTTGTAAGTAGGCTTTTTATAAACAAACATCTATTTCCTTTACTATATAGTTATTTATCAGAAAGTTCTATTGAATGTTAACTGATTTATAGAGTAGATACTGTAGTTTCTCTTAAATGAATAGCTAATATCTCCATAAGTAAGGAATAATTCCTATTTAGCCCTAAATCCCTCTTCCGACATGCAAACAAAGCATTCGGCAAATAAAGTGAAGAATGCAGAATCTCTAATAATATTAATGTGGCTCTCGATCGTTCTGCGAGGGCGTTCCTTCCCAGGCCTGAGATTGCATGGAGGATGCACACACTCACCTGTGGGTATGACATGGGCGAAGACGTTGGCCTGCCACACCTTGGAGCAGTTCCAGCGGTGGCCCCGGAACTGCTGCTGGCACTCCTGGGCGCCCAGCTGGTGGCCCTCGCCCAGGGCGATCAGGGCGTCCGGCATCTCGCCGCACATGTGACGCTGGCCGGGAGTGAGGCCCGGGATCCGGCCGCAGAGCATGGCGGATGTAAAGCTGGACACTAATCTGACAAGAAGGCAAATCAAATAGAACCATAAATAACAGCCCATGGAGCGACAGTCGCTAAACAAATAAATAAATAAATTAATAAACAGCAGACAAAACCCGATCAATCGATGGCGCGTTGGTGATCCAGAGCCCGATCGATCGCTCGATTGGCAATGGCTGAAAAGCTGAAAAGCTGAAAAGTCGTGCACAGCAAACGCCGGCGGCCTTTTTGGGTTGGCTGAATGCATTTCCATTTCGATTGCCATTGGAGGCTTCAGCTCCCAGCCACGAGCCACCAGCCACCACGAGCTGCAAGCTCCAGCTCCGGATCTCAGCCAATCCAACACAAAAGCCCCGAATCGAGTCTGGCCAAGATTAATGCGTCGCAGATGTCTGGCGCACAGAAAGAAAATTAATGGTTTTCACATATAAAGCAGGGGTTTTAAGGGCGAATCACAAAGATAATTTAAAGATATTAGATCATCTTTGAATGTTTATATAGAAAGAGGCGACTTTCACCTAAACAGTCATCAGTATCTGTGCTTAATAACTCTGGATGTATAATAAAAACTAAACTTTAAACTATTAAAGTTGGTTGATTTTGTTCTTTATTTCTGTTTAAATTATATGTGCATATTTTGGGCATTTTATTAGAAATGTAATCATATATAGAGGAAAACTTCTGTGGGTTGAGGAAAAGCACTTTAACTAATAATGTTTAAATGGTTTTTATGGTATTCAGATTTCAGTTACGAAGATAATTTAAAGATATTAGATCATCTTTGAATGTTTATATAGAAAGAGGCGACTTTTACCTTAAAGTAAACATAAAGTCATCCGTATATGTGCTTAATAACTTGGAATGTATATTTAAAACTTAACTTTAAGCTGTCTAAGCTGCATGATTTTGTTCTTTATTTATGTTTAAATTATATGTGCTAGAAATATGTATACATTTTTGGCATTTTTATTAGAAATGTAACCATATATAGAGGATAACTCCTAAGGTTAGAAGAAAACCCTTAACTAATAATGTTTAAATGGTTTTTAAAGTGTTTAGACTTTTGTCTATCTTTTTCTATTCATTTTAAGCATGTAGGAATTACATTGCTTAAGCATTTTAAAGACATATTTTCTAGTCATATAAAACTTACAAGAACTACATTGTTTGAGCAATTAAAGCTATATATCTGCTATATTTTTTACTATGTAATCATATCTGTGGCAGGTGGCTGCGGGCCTGGGCGTTGTACTGTCAGTTTTAGTCAAATCCCAGCCGCCAGCCGTATTATTAGCCATAATTACGGAGATGCAGATGGAGAAGCTTGGCCATCCGTCGTGACTCGCTGGAGTGTCCAATCAAGTCGCTTTCAGCCTCAGCCTCAGTCTTGGCTTCGACTTGAGCTTCAGCTTCGACTTGAGCTTCAACTTCAGCTTCAGTTGAGTTGTCGGGTTAAATGGCGAAATTAATGCCAGCAGTCGAAAATGGCAAATGGGACTAATGAGTTTTGACAATGAGTTGCAAATTGCCAATTTCTGCTGTCTCTCTCTCTCTCTTTTTCTTTCCGAGCGGTGCCGCCCACCTGCCGCCCACTCTCACCCACTGCCCCTGCCCCCCTGCCCCACCTGAACGAGACGTGTCGGCTGTCTAACCTGTCGAGTTGCGGCTGCCAAACCAATCAGCATCAAACAGCTGCGGCAATAATCATGCGATCGATCGATTTGGTCCACAGACTGGGCCAAGAAATAATAAAGGCGAGCAAAGAGCCAAGAAACACATCCCCGGGCCAAACAACTGGCGCACGGGTGGGCAACTCCAGCGTTGGCTCCGAATCCAAGCTCACAGTGCCAGGCCACATGGCTACACAGGGAAAAATAAATACATTTGCAACTAAACTATAGAATAAGAAATTGTGCCCAGTGTAACTCATCTTTGGCAGGAATTTGTAATAAAAGAGAACCACAGAAATAATACACTCTTAGACTTACAATTAACGAGAGACTAATGAGATTTTAAACAATGAATAGAAAAGGCATAACAACTCAGCCAACAACCTTTAATCTTATATTATTATTAATTAATATAAATTCCCTTGATACGAATTTTACTATACGAAAGTTGCATATGTTTTAAATGAAATTATACTCTTTCAGACTCATAAAAAAAAAGAGTAATTCAAATAGAAATGAAATGTTAAACTATGTATCTCCTCTTTGGCAGGAATTTACAGTAAAAGAAATTCACAGAAATAACACACTATTAGTATAGTAATGATAATATGAATTTATACAATAAGAAGTTATTCAATTATTATTATTATATTATTTCAAAAGAAATTACAGACTTTAAGACTTATATATATTAGTATATAATATATTCTATTATTATTAATATATATTACCTATTAATGAGATGGTAAAGGAGATAACTCATAAATACTCAGCCTATAGCCTTTAATTTTATATTGAAACCGTTTAATACGAATTTATATTAAAAGAAATGTATGTATATATCTTTAAATGAAATTATACACCTTTAGACTCATATATATCCTTAAAATCTTTTATCTTCAATTTTATATTTGATTCCCTTAAGACGATTTTATACTAAAAGAAAGTTATTCAAATGAATTGTAAGAAATTATACTTTTTGGACTTATTTGTATATATCTTTAAGAAATAAAGAGTGATTCAACTATTAATGAGAAGTTCAACTATATACAGAGAAGGCATACATATATTATTATTAATTCATAATAATTCCTTTAATATGAATTTACACTAAAATAAAGTTATTCAAAGGTTTTTAAAAGAAATAACACACTTTTAAAGTCATATTTATCTTTATAATATGAGGAGTACTTCAATAAGTATGAGACAGTAAACTATGAGCGAAGAAAACTTAAATACTCTGCCAGTAACCCTATATTTTCTATATAATTACCAATATAAAAGTGTGGCAGATGTGTTTCTGAATAAAATAAATCAGTTGTAGACTCTCTTATAACCCTGAAATATAAAAGAAGAATCGAAAACCCAACAGAAAATAATCTTTGAATTACAGAAACCATAAATTCATGGCCCTCAACTGGTTCTTTAATAAATGTTAATAAATAACTTGCACACGTAAGTAAAATATAGAACCAATTGGAGTTAATTAAATGAATTAAGTATAAATAAATTTAAGCCCAGACATGCTATAAATATCATTTGCTTTAGGAAACAGGCAAAGTAGATATTATTAACATGTAGTGATTTTTCTCATTTAAAACCTTTTACTAATAACTTCTTTGGACTAATACTAAAGTAAATAATATCTAGATATTAATAAGAGGCTTTAAAAATAGATATCTACAACGATATTGATATCACTTTATCCCACTTCCTTGCCGTGTATAAGCAATTGTAAGTGGCTTTCGCTGCCTGCCACTCGAGTGTCTCCAACTGCAGCTCCAGCCGCGAGTTGAACTCCAAGTCGAGCTCCAGCCACAGCTCCAACTACAGCTCCAGCTGGGGAGGCACTCTTAAACGCAGCAATTAAATCAATTTACAGAAATTACACATTTTACCAACCGCAGAGGAGCACGAAGACATGAGCTTGGAACCCTCGGCAAAACGTGGCCGGTGGATCGCTGATTGCCGATCGCTGATCGGCGATTGGCGATATGCCATCGCTAGCGATGTTGCTGGCTTGTTGAACACGCTGTTAACATGGCTCAAACCAGAGGAGACGGCGAAATTGGTGGTAAAACTAATAATTAGGCTCGTTTAACAGGTCCGCCAGGAAGGGAGGCGACCGCGGGCAAACCTTCAACTCCAGAGTTGGCCCGAAATACGCGCTGGATCGATCGATCTGTCAGCAGTTTGGAGCATCAGTCAGAAAGCCAGTCAGTCAGTCAGTCAGAGAGTCAGTCAGAGAGTCAGCCAGTCAGCCAGTCCTCCAGTCAGTCAATAGCTTTTACGTGCGTTCGCTCACCGTGACCAGGTACTCCTCCTCCGGGCTCTCCCTTACTCCCAACTCGGCGCAATCAAGGCAGCCATCTCTCCGTCTCCTCGCAACCCTTTTGTTTTTGCTGCTTTATTTAATTTGTCGCTGGCCCGCCCCTCTGTTGCCTGTTGCATGTCAACGCCGACAATTTCATCATCAACATCGCCATTACCAGAACACATTTCAGCTCCAGACCCGCACCTACACAGGCAAAAATCATTTAAATTGGTCCATAATTCCGAGTAACTTATTAACAACAATAAAGTTTAAATAACTAACCGACTACTAAGCGATTTCGTGAACTGATTGGCATTTGGAACTCCAGAATAAAAAGCAAATGCTTATTATTTATTAAACGATTTCGACTGTGATCTATATATATATATAAAGGTTAGAAAGCAAACTAGCTGACTCTCTGAAACTAGTATTAAATGCTGGAAATTCAGACCAAGTTTTCTACTTATTTATCTATCTATCTATCGATCTATCTATCTATATATCTTTTATTATACTTTAAGGACTCTCTTTAAATAGAAATTAAAAACCATATATAACCATCTACAAATGTAGATATCTATCTATCTATCTATCTATCTATCTAACTATCTATCTATCTATCTTTTATTAAACTTTGTGGACTCTCTTCAAATAGAACTTAAAAGGAAAGCCCCCAAGGTGTCCTTATAACCATCTACAAATGTGTACTCCAAGCATTTCCCTAGTTAACCTTATACTTGATTTATAAACTGAATAATCAATAGAGTCTGAACTTATTAAAGTAAGAAATATTAAATTGAATTAAATTGTTATATATATTCTCCTTAATCATTTTATAGACTTCCTGACCAACTTGGTACATTATTTCGGTCTCTGTAGAACCCTTCCCAAGCCTCTTCATGATCCTCGACGCGAGTCACGTGTGCTTGGTTAGCGCTTTGTTCAGAGTCCCCTTTTTCTGGCGTAGTCCTTGGACTGCTTTACTTTCTGTTGTGTTTATCTCCGGTTCTATATCGGGATTGTGTTCGCTTCGTGACCCTTTATGCTGCGTGAGAGCAAGGACCTGTCATGAACTTGATACCGCTTCCGCCTCTGGCGAGGCCTCTTCCTCCGACTCCGTCTCCAACTCCGACTGCGACTCCCACTCCACCTGGGAAATAGAGCCTGGCCTGGTCTGGCATTTACTAAATGCCAAACTAGTTCCATTGACAGTCTTATGGCTTCTGCCGTCCGACAAATTGGTGATTCCTCAGGCACTAATTTGCACAAAAATATTTGCCACGACGGCGCGCTTTGCGGACTCATTAAAAATGGATTAAGCCGGCTGCATAATTCAACGGCAGCCGAGCCGGGGCCACTAATGCAGCATAAATGCTCCCCCCCTCCCCCGACTCCAAGGCGGGCCAATAACAAGCCCCAAACCAGAAGCGGCAGCAGCAGCAGCAGCAGCAAAAAAGCCACAAGAAACGCTGACTTAATGCGCACTTTGGAGCCTCATAAAAATATGAGTTTAATATTTTCACGCGCAGGCGTAGCAGCAGCCAGCTCTCTGGACCCACTGGCGATCCGCGATCTGTATAGGCATACAAGTATATATATATAGCCTGGAGTTTCAGTCTAGAGCCCTGTCATAATTGTGCGAATCTAGTCGGCCAAATAGTTTCGACCCACCGCTGCGCAGGCGTCTTTGGCCACCTATACCCAGTGATTGTTCAGGAAAAGGGTATAATACATATATCAAAAATAATGAAAGGAAGGCAATCATTAAGAACACAAATAACTAACCAATATATATATAATACTAGATAGATATATTCAGAAGACTATAGAAGATAGCCTTGATTAATGAAATAACTAAATGAATAGTAAAAGGGTTTATATATATACTTATAATAATGAATAGCAACAGGAAGCAACTATTAAGGATACAAGTAACTAACCAATATATAATACTAGATAGATATATTCAAACGGCTAAGCCTTGGATAGCCTTGATTAATGAAATAAATATATTAATAGTACAAGGGTATATATATATATATTAATAATAATGAATAGCAACAGGAAGCAACCATTAAGGATACAAATAACTAACCAATATATAATACTAGATAGATATATTCAGAAGACTAAGCATTAGATAGCCTTGATTAGTGAAATAAATAAGTGAATAGTAGAAGGGTATATATATATATATATATATTAATAATAATGAATAGCAATAAAAAGCAACCATTAAGGACACAAATAACTAACCAATATATAATAATTGATACATATATTCAGAAGACTAAGCATTAGCTTTGATTAAGGAAATAATTAACTGAATAGTAAGAGTGTTTATATATATGTTAATAACAATGAAAGGAAACAGAAAGCAACCATTAAGGACACAAATATCTAATAAATATTTATTAAAAGATAGATATAGATATAGATATATAAACTTCTGGTCTAAGCCTTGGGACTTTATAGATATTATTATATATATTATATACATTACTAAATAAAATTACACTCCTAAGTTCTTTGTCTCAGAGAGGTTCCTCTTCCTACTATAAAATAAATAAACTATATCCCCCCACAAGGTAATGGGTATCTCATGGTCGGGGCCCTAATGCCTGCCTGTTGTTTAGGTTCCATTCCCTGGACCTCCGGTCCCTCTGGTATCTGACCGGTAGCGCCTCCAATAGCAGGCAGATATATATGGCCGGCGCTCCGTCTGGTAATTACATGCCTTGCTGACATGTTCATGGCCCTCCTCGGACCCTGCTCCGCCTCCTCCCCACTTCCCAGCTCCGGCTCCCCCGCCCCCGCCCAACTTGCCAAGCGCCAATTGGAGGCGGAAGCAACAAAGGCGCTTTAATCCGACCAAAACAATGCGTTGGTCCGGGGAATGCTCGTGGGGTTCCTTGTCCCTCGCTTTTCGGGGCATTTGAAAGTTCCGTGTGCGCTGATAAAACAGCTCCGCTCTCCAGCTCCTCCAGCTGCATGTAAAGTGGGCGGGGCCGGGCAGAGGGAGTGGCCCGGGGAAAGGGGCAGTTCGGAGGCGCAGGCGGGGAGCGCACAAACCGAAAACCCATAAAGGCTGTTCAACATGCCATCAATAAAATACAAATATTCCAAGGGGCCGGCAGGGGGAGTGAACGGAGGTGGAGGAGCAGCAGGAGCAGGAGGAGGAGGAGGAGCACTGGAGCGGAGCAGACCATGGTCATGGCCAAGAAAAATGTCGCTGCCACGCTCAGACAAACGGCCAGCAACAATTGCTGGCCATCCTGGCCACAAAAACGACGACGTAATTGACCAGAGAAAGACATATGTACGAGCACTGAGAGAAAAGGGTTACAGGATGGAAAAGTAAAAAAAGAAATTTAAAAAACTCGAAGAAGAAGCCAAAAAGTCTAAATCTTAATTTATAATTTCATTAAAAATATTTGCAAGATATTAAAGATCTTAAGAAAAGTAAGAACAAAAAGTAAAAGATGCTATATATATCTATTTGATGAGATAGCCACCTCTTCTTCATCAGTATCCGTTCAGGAGGAAAAGAATATACAAATTTCCAAGAATAAGCCAAATAGTCTAGTTCTTAATTTATAATTTCATAATAAAATATTTGTAAACTATTAAAGATCTTGAGAAAGGTAAGAACAAAAAGTAAAAGATGCTATATGTATCTATTTGAAGAGGTAGCCACCTCTTCTTCATCAGTATCCGTTCATCATTCCGCGTTATTATCACCAGCTGGCAACTTGGGAATTTTAGGGCCACGACGAAGGTAAATATGCCGAAGCATATGAGAGTTTCGGAACTTTTCAGTTCTAAATTTAATTATTACTATTTATTCTCTGTGAAAAGGACTCGAAAGTATCAATATTTCTTAGATTTTTTTCTCAGAGTTGTATAAGTTCTGCTCGAAGTTGTGCAAGTTTTTTGCTCTGTGCAGCCATGCCGTGTCCATGTAACAGGTAAAAGCCAAAACGGATCGTTCGTCATGGACAATTGGCAGAGACCAAGTGGTCGAATGGCCACTCAGGCAGTTAGCCAGTCAGGCAGTTGGCCAGCTTGCACTGGCACTGGCACTCGCACTCGCTCTCGCCCTTGCCGTCACCATCAACATCGTTATAGCCATCGCGCGCCCTGGCAAACAGATCAACGCAGATAGTTTTGTTTGTGCTTTGAGGTTTGCAGTCGATCACTCATCCATAGCCATGGCAGCCACAAAAAAGTGGTAAGAGCCGCAGTGCCGGCCGGGCCGGGCCAGGCCGGGAACGGAACGGAACGGAGCTGAAAAACAGATTCCTCGACCACCGCGCCGATGCGAGGCGACGGCTCCCGCACAGAGCTTGCAGGTTGCAGGCCTGGGAAACGAGGAAACGTGGAAACCTGGGTAGCCTGGCCAACTTGGCAACAGGCAAGAGGCAACCGACCAGAGTTTATGCCATTTTGGGCTTGTAAATGCAGGCACAACTGGCGCAGAGTGATCTTGATCGCAATTTGAGCGTTTGTCTGCACGTTCATGCGTTCCAATTGTCCATGTACGAGCACGGGCAGATGCATCTGTATCTGGAGGATGCAGCTGGTTTCCTGTGCCGGGCATGCGCTTTAAAATTGCAGTAACCTCAATTACACGAGCCAAGCATTTCTGGGTTAAGACCCTTTGGAGCCTTTGCCTCTTATTTTCGGTGAAGTTCAGGCGAGGTTCGACTCGGCTCGGATGGAGATCTGCCCACTGACAGACCAGCCCACTGACAGAAAAAAACAGGGGAAAGCCCCTGTGCCCCGCCCCCCCTTTTCTCGCTGAAGCTGCGGCCGCGTATCTTTAAGATACACTCAGCTTATTGCAACTGCAACTGCATCGAGGCAATTAGATAGCACAAACACATACACAGACACAGCGGCTACACACAAGGCAACGTTGATGAGTTTATGGCAAAAATTGATTTCCAGTTGTCGTTGCTCCTCCCCCAGCCCGCCCCTCTATCCCGAATCCGATTTTAGCCATGGTTTTAAATGCACAGAAAAAAATAGTAGAGGCTACTGTATTTTCCTCACTTTTCATTGGGTTTTCTTGGTAGAAATCTAGTAAGAACCAGGAAGTAAAGATTTGTTTAGGCAGGTTTAGGTGGCTCGGTGATTCAACATGTTTTAATATTAATTAATAGTTTGTATTGCTTGCATAGCCAGTTGCCTTAAAAATCTATTTGCTAAGTTAAATAGTTTTGTTGAAAGAAATCTAGTGAGAACTAGAAGCCACTAGTTTAGGCTAAACTAGAAGCCACTAGCCATTAGTTTATGCAAGTGAAGTGTCAAAGGATTGATCATTGATTTAACATGTTTTGAATTTAATTTATACGGATTGGTTAATATTTTGTAATGCTTTCATATCCAGTTGCCTTTAAAATATATTAGCTAAGTTGAGTAGATTTCCCCACAATATAAAATTGAATTTCTGTTGGCTTGAGCTAAGTTCAAACTTCAATAAAACTTTTAACATCGAGCAAACATTTTTCAATGCTTTGTTACCTATTCTTCAAGAGATTTTAGGGATAGCCTTGATTAATATACTTAATAATTGAATAACACAAAGCTTTAAATATTGATAAGCTTTAAAAGTCACAGAAAAATTGTTCACAAGACTAAATGAAATGTCAATAGGTTTTGGTGTATTTCTCAGAAAATTCCTACAGAGTTTAGCCAAGTTAATGTTGAACTATTCTTAGAGTTAAGCAGTATTTTCTGCCTCAATATTTAAATGATATTCAGGATATCCTTAGAAAATATCTCACTGAATAATAGAATATTTAGAGACTGATATTCAGCATTACCTTGGAATATATCCCACTAAATAATAGATTATTAAGTGTGTATGTTTATAATCTCAATACTTAAATAATATTCAGGATTTCCTTAGAATATATCCCACTGAATAATAGATTATTAAGTGTGCATGTTTATGATCTCAATATTTAACTGATATTCAGGATTTCCTTAGAAATCATCTCCCTGAATAATAGATTATTAAGTGTGCCTGTTTATGATGTCAATTTTTCTCTGTGCTCTCCCCGCGGTACAAATGGCACTCGCCCCGATGAGAGACCGCTGTCTTTCTGTCAGTTTTGTGCTTTAGTTGCTGCCTGCCATTTAATTGCCAATTTTAATGAGATTTTTCCAGCGCCTGGCCCCGACCAGTGGTGGCCAACGTGGAGTGGAGACGCCAACTATAGAATACGGGAATCGAGGAGATACCGCGAGGCGGTTACTGTTTGGGCGTTCGATAAGGATTTAACATACATCGCGCCGTGGCTCCGCAGATAAAAATTAGCGATCGTGTCCGGCGATGGGCGCGATAGAGCCGCGGGACGGGGGACGGGGGACGGGGGCAGGCGGACGAAAGAGTTGTCAACTCGTGCAGATCTGTCGGCGATAAAAGGTAACCCGAGGAGCCGCCGCAGGGAAGTGCTGGGAAAATGCAGGAAAACCCAACCCAACTTTGGCATAGCATAACTGTTCGTTTGTTCGAGCGTTCGGTGGGCCGTTAAAGTTAATGGGCATACCGTTTATGGGGCTACTATACCTTATTTCCATAATCCAGAGTATGTAGATTAAGAGCTTGTTATGTATTTTCCACATGACGATGCAAATCCGCGGCACACAACACGAATACGAGCCCACCAGCAGCTGCCACTATCATCATATTCTATTCGCACTAAAAGTCTCAATGCGATCGAGGCTTAATTTCCTTTCGCTGAGCTCGGCACAATACAACGCCGCCAGTCTCCGATTTCCACGATTCCGACTGTTTACCCATTAACCGATGTGTTATAGGAAACGGAGGCCAGAGAATCTCTAAGCCAACGCCTCGGCTCGACTTGGTTTGGTTTGGTTATTAATGAACCGAAAAACGCAGACGGCAGCACTCAGTTCAGTAAGTGACCAAAAGCGAAATACTCGGGGCACGAAAACTACAGAAATACACGAGAGTTTTTGTCCATTTGTTCGTATGCTAATTAACACCTTCTGCTCCGGCCAGCGGCGTTTCAATTAAGTCATCGCGAGATCGGATCACCAGGCGTCTGAGATGGCCAGTCCCAGCTCCAGCTCCAGCTTCGGCTCGTTTATCAGCGCGTGCGTTTCATTCATGCAAATCTCCGGACTTGGCCCGGCCATAACTCAGACCCGAAACTGCCATCAGCGGCATCATCATCCATCAGTGGGAACGCCGCTCTTGTGGGGGCGGGGTACGAATGTCCCACCGACTGTCCGCTTGTCCGCTTGTCCGTCCCTCGGCGACTACACGATTTTTTAATTTATGATAAAGCGCCTCCGACTGTCACAACGGAATTGCGGCAATAACCATAAACGGCTCAGCAGGTGAAAACTACCAAAAAAGAAAACCAAAAGAAGTGCCGAACACCGATCGAGATGAAGATAGAGATGGAGTTGGAGATGGAGATGCGTTGGATCCCCATCCGAGATCTTGGGCTCTTTGGATCGTGCAGCGCTTAGACGTCCCGGGCGCAGAGATTAACATAAATGCAGCTCATTAGTGACGCAATTAAAGAGCCAAGGCGAGCCGACAAACGCCTGGGGACACTCCAGGAGACTCGCGACAGATCGAACCGCGTAGAATGACTTCCGAGTCAGGACTTGGGACTTGGACTTGCACTTGGCACTGGCACTGATCGCTCGACCGTCGGGCGCGAGGTTCGTATAAGAACTGAGCGGAGCCCCAAAACTATTCCCACACTAACAGCTCGCGAGCGGCAGGTGACGAACATGTTCGGGTTCGATGGGATTTTAGCTGGGGGATTGAAAGTATTCTGGGTCTTCTGGGTCTTGGGAATATTGGTGAAAGAGAGTCAATCTTCTACTTAGTTACCAATCAACTCAACATAATCATAACCATAAAGATTAGAGGCTAATTCTAATTCTCTGAATATAAATAAATAAATCTTACCAGAGCACGTCTTTAGAGGCAAGACTAGCTAACTCTGGCTAACTTAGCAATTATATTAATTGAAATTCTATTCTAACTCTAAATTCTATGGCGTTCAGCAAATAGTGTAAGATCACGACCATTAAATGCCAGGCTCTCATTGAAAAGCATTGCATACTTATTGGCTCTATGTTAGTTACACGCTTGTAGATAGATTAAATATTTAACTCAGCTTTAACTAGAATTAAAGAAAAACATATAATGATTGAACTAGTATTAAATAGAGACTGAAAATGATTGAACTAGAATTAAAGAAAAACTTAAAATTATTGTACTAGAATTAAAGAAAGACTAATAATGATTGAACTAGAATTAAAGTAAAACTTAAAATGATTAGGATACGATAAAAAATCAAGGAAAATCCGAGGGCTTGTCTAGAGATGATGATGTATTTATTCATCATCTTATGTGGGTTATGAGGAAACACTTTCTGCGATCTGTGACATTTATGTAAATATTTCATAGACCTAGACATTTTCGATTTATACTATAGCCTTACTATATATTAGGTTTATTAACTATATGCATCAATAAAGTATTAAATAGTAATAGTTCTTGGCAATGGCACAACCTCTCAGTTCCAACAGGACAATCGAACTGCAAACCAAGTCCGCAGCTCGACCCGGTTCGCTGCGAACATGTTCCAACCCAGCCAGGTCGGAGAGCCCTGTTCGAAGAGGCTGGATGCAACAGGCCTACTTCAAGTGATTCCATCAATTATGGCCTATTGGCGATCCTGCACGTGACTGCGGCTCCTCGCGGGATGAACGATAATGACGGAGACCTCAATTTGGCTCGAACCTTATTTGGGGGAACAACTTTCGTCGGCAATCAAATCAATTATGTGGGTAAAAGTCGTGTTGCTTCGCGGGCCGAGAATGTTTTGGCCTAAACGGCGGGGCCTCGGCTCCTCTCCGATCAGATCTTCATGCTCCGTGGCTGCATTCGGCGATTTGTCAGCGTGTCGAACAAAACACAAATCATGTTCATCAAAGTGCGGCTACAAATGTGTGTTTTGTGGCTTTTCGCAGATTTATAACTTGTTGTGCGTTGACTGCGACTTCAGCTTCAGCTTCAACTTCAGCTGCAGTTTGGCGGCGTTTGGGGGTTTTACAAATTGTTTTTGAACATTTGTTCAAAATGATTTATCGACAGTTATTTACAGTCCGCCTCTTGACCAGTTGGGAAATTTACTCATTTTTTATTTTCCGAGCTCTGCCGCAAGTCTTCCAACTGCCAACTGTTGCGAGCCTCCCTCCTCCCCCCAAACGGTAGCCAAGAAGGAGGCGAAGCTGAGGCGGCATCTAATGCATTTCTCGGATACGTGTGTCGTCTTAATTGATATGTCATTTATGCTAATTCCTGGGCAGGCCGCCAGACAGGCTCACCTGAAGAATTCGCCGGCGAGTGACGGGCTACAAGATGTGTTTAGTGCAGTTGGAGCAACACTCGATGGCAGCCTATTAAATGCAATTAAGTTAATTTAAACAGTTTGGTGGAAAGCGCTGACAGCTAACAATAAACAGGTGCCACCGTGCCCGCGGCTCAGGCTCGCTAACAATTGAACAGCCATTGTTGTTTACCCGATCTTAGTCAGCCTAGTCAGAGGGCCTGACTCTGACTCTGACTCACTCTGCCGCTGGAGCGATGCGCTCGCTGTTAGTCCCAATAATGGTTGACTATGTCTATTATCGCCAATAATGCCGTCACCGGCCGCCTCCGATCGGGGTAAATACCCATACGGCTCACACACTCTGGGCCCAATCAGAGCTGGCCTGACCCAGATTGCAGACTCGAGTACCTACTAGTGCGGCTTAGTTTATTGTGTGCCAAGACTTTTAAACTCGAGATAATTGTTTTATGGCCCCTCCAAAGTCTCTTTATGGCAGCCAATCGATCGCTGATTAGCAGCCGCAGCAGCAACAGTCGCAGCAGCAGCAGCGGCAGCGTGAAAATGTCGCTGCAACATTGTTGCGACGCTCTCGAGGATTGTGGGTGTCGCCGCGGGAGGGGAACCAATTGTCTTAATGCCGTCTTAATGCCCGTAAGAGTTCCTGACACCCCTGGAGATTAGGAGCAATTAAAAAAACGCTCAAACGTTTTTTGTTATTTTTTTCTTTACCTCCTCAGTAATTTGTAAGTTTTAACAACGCTATTAACACTCAATAAAATACCTTGTTTCGAGTAAATATTTGTATTAGAAAGGTTGGGTAAAGATCACCAAAATGTGGGTATTCTACTGATTTAACTGTTTGAGGATGCCGCTTTTCTTGTACAAGAAAAATACTTTTTAAATTCAGGATTAATTAAGAAATTCGTATATTTTATTGTAATTAAATACATTAAATTATGGGGTCAAAAATTGTCTAGAATAATAAAAAGATATTCACTTTATTCTTTAACAATTTGAACACCTTTTTTCTTATCTTAGCAGAGGGCCTAATAATTTTAATCAGAAGTTTGCAATGAAGGTGGAACTGCAACCCTATATTATTTATCATCAACATTATTTTTCATCAACAGTGGACACAATCTGGCCATGTTCTTCTTTAAGCCTGACCGATTATCTAACCAAAAGTCTGCCCTTTTTTGCCCAAAAAAGTCAAACCAAATATATAAGTCTTACAGCTGCAATAAGAATTAAGGGAAATAAATAGAAAAGTATATATTATTTCATTGTTTTCAAGCATTTATCATATAACTATTCTTAAATTAATATATAATCAAATTTTGATCACTAATTAATGTACCTGTCATATAAGATAGGATAAGATTTATATAAAAATCATCGGTTTCTCAAAGTTAACTTCTCTTTGTTAATTTCTAATTAGTAAATCTATCAGGAGGGTTTTATTTTCATTATTAAAAAAAAAAAGAAACAATTTATGGCTGTCCAAACTTTTCGACGACACCGACAAATAAAGCTTTTTTGGGTCAAGTTTTTTGTTTAAGTCTTTTGTTTGGTAATTAATTTTTATTGTGATTGAAAGCCTCTAAATTTTGGTACAGCAACCCAATTAAATGAAATGAAACTAGAACCTAAAAAACAACCGTTCAGATTTTATTGGCTACCTTTGCCCTTTGGAATGGAATAAATGGAAGCCGGCTTACGCCACTCCAGTGGCAGCGTCACTCAATGACCATAAAATAATATATAAAACAGAGAAAAACAAAGCCAAGCACTGCTGCCCTGAAACAATCGTGAATAGCCCGAAATTTCCGACTAAACAACGACTCTTTACCAAAACCCAAAATACAGAAACACAATAAAAAGACTGGAGAGAGGAGAGAGGAGAATTGCTTTCGGCTTATTGTTGTGGCTGGAAAGCGCCGACGCAGGGCAACGCTTGGTTTCACATTACCCAGCGGAGCAGCTTCCGCTGCCGAGGGACGAGGGAATGTCAAGCAGCCAGCCAGCCAGTGAAGCGATCAGGCCCGAGGAGCGAGAAAATCGCATTCGGAAAATTGAATGTTTTTTTTACGGACTAAACAGCGTGCGGCGATTGGCCATAAACAAGTGTAAATTGAGCTGGAAAAGCGGAAAGGCTCCGGCATCCGATTTCCAGCAGCGGCAAAGGTCGCAGAGCAGGGCGATTTATTAACAAGACACTGCCAGTGCCAGTGCGATTTCGAATGCCTTGGCATTTTGCATTGTGCTCGTAATTACGAAACAACGCAATGCAAGTAACAGATAGAGATACAGATACAGATGTGTCTGGGTCCACGCCCCATTAGCTCATCCCCGCCCCCGGAGCGCGGCAAGTGTTAATTGAGCAGGGCCAGGAAAAAGGAAAAACGGGAAAACAAGACTAGGAGGGAGAAAAGGAAATGCCCAATGACCCAAGCAGCTGAGGGTTTTTGTTACCTGAAGTTACTTTCCCTGGGAAGATAGGGTTTAGTCCGCCGAGCTGAAGGACAATCCATTGATAATGACTGGCGCCAGCTGTCGCGCTGCTCACTTAGACAAATTGATTACTAATTGGTTGGGCAGGTCGGCAAGAAGAGAGAACTGGCTAAGAACCTGAACCAGGGATAAGGCAGGAGCGGCTAAAGTGTTGAATTAAACTTTATTGGATGTAATTACAATTTTACAGAAACTGGAAAGTCGTTTTACAATATATATATATATAACTCTATGTTTTGTTTGTGGTGTTGCTGTGTCTGAGTCTGTGTCTGTGTCTGTACATATATAATACGTTGATTTCGTTAAACATTCTTTAGCTTGCTTGGATATAATGTGTATAGTTCATGCTAAGTATCCCGTACAAGTTAGGTATAATATTTAAAAAGAGTACACTCTAGGTATATTTCGCTTAAGGGTTTAGTTAACAGTTTCTTATCGATTTATCTACTAAGCTGAAACTCGGAAACAAACGATTCAAATTCAAGCTGCCATATATTTCTCAATTAGTTGAATTTAATTTGGGTTCCTTGGGAGAGATTGGTTATTAATTAGCTAGCTGAAGTTGAGGTTGAAGTTGGAGTTGAAGTTGAAGTTAGAGTCGAAGTGGAGGAAGACCTCTTGCTTCGTACATGCGCCGCACTTTAGAAGTTATAATAAGTCGAAGATAGGTGTAAATTATCTAACAGATATGTGAGTACAAATATCCAATTATATTACGGCTATAATAGATTCATTCGTATTGTGTAAAGTTTCGTTAGATAGTAAACAATCTTGGTGTTGCATTCGTTTTAGATTTAGTTTTAGTTCAGTTGAAAGAAGAGACGTTCAAACAAAACTATAGGCTATATAGGCCGCTAGGATATTCTCGCAAGACACCTCCACTTCGGTATAGATACATAGTTTGTTATTTTGGTATTTCTAATGGTTTTCTGTTAGATTTAAGTTTAGTTTTAGTGCCAATTGGCTTAAGGTACTTAAGTTTTCTCTGCCTTTTGGCCTCGCCGCGCCTTCCTCTATCTAAAAAGACTTGCTTCCTTCCTTTAAAACACACTCAGGTTGCTACTTTGAGGTTTACAAATTTGTTGTGTGTGTTCGTAGTGTGAAGTGTGTGTGTGTGTTTGTGTGTAGTATGTGCAAATATTGCAATTATAATTGGATTTAGTTTTCAGCTGTTACATACATATCTAACACCCTGCCTAGACAGTTTTTAACAAAATTGATTGCAATTCTTAAGTCAGTTGAGTAGTGAAATCGTATTTAGTCTTCATTTCGAATCAGTTATCAGATTTATACATAGTTAAGTTAGAGCAAAATGCAATCAAAGTTCCGTAGAGTAATATAATAGTGCGAATTAAGTATAATAGTTTCGTAGTTAAATAGTTAACAATGTGATAAATCCTAGATCCCACCCCAATCCATATTCACAACAGCTGCCCTTTATTCCTTCCTCCTCTGATTGTGACCAAAACATTATCGTTGAGTAAAAGTCAACCTACTGCCTCTTTGCACTTGGGTTTTATTTGTGAGTTTTGGGGGTTTCTGTGGGCCTGCGCTGGAGTAAGTGCCTCTATTCCTAGGTGCTACCCATAGTTAGACTCGTCCAACTGCCGCATGTGTGTGTGTTTGTTAATGTTAATATGAACTTGAAAGGTCCTTTAAAAATGGTTTCTTTATGTTATCAGTATCAGTATCAGTATCGGCTCTTTCTATATCATATATATATTGTATATTTGTAAGTATATGTTCTTGTTGGTATGTTATGAAAGCTAACAATGTGGACGGACAAAAATAATTTACAAAAATTCATTTATTGTTACATTTATAGTTTAAAAACTTTTCTCTCTTGCATATATTTGGTTTTCTTCGGCTGTGTCCTCTCAAGCAGTTGGGGCAGCGACAGCAGAAAGTTGGAAACTTCATGGAGAAGTCAAAGCCAGATCCCTGACATCTTCTCAATCTTCCAACGAGCGTAACAAGGCTTCTTTCTTCGATTTCTTCTATCATTTTCTAGGCTTAGTCTAGGTAAGTTAGGACTTGGTACACATTAATCGTAGTAAGTACTTGCTTAGGGGAAATTAGAATAGAGTTTGCTTTCTTTGAAACATGATAGACTGGCTGGTAGCTGCTGCGCACTCCACGCGAATCTGATTTTAGAAATCAACAACAACGTTTTTGGACTTTAAGTGGAGTCTCTTGCTTAAACCTAAGGAGCTAGCAGTTAGCAACTAGTTAGGATCGAGGATTAATGCTTTGGGTTTTTGTTTTTGTTTTTCTTTCTTTTTTATGTTTTGCTTTAGAGACAAGCATAGTCGCATCGCAGAGCTTGGTAATACATACGTTAAAATAGGCTAGAGTTTATTTAGTTAGTTATCCTCGAGTCGGGCAAAATCTATATACAAATGTAACTATATAGAGGCATACACATGCGTAATATTGGTTTAAATCGTATGTATATATATAATATGTATGTATATATATTGCAGGCTACGTTTTCCACTACAATTGGAGTTAAAAAGTTGTTTTCAAAGGCTTCGGTAATAAGTTCTTTCGAGTTGACAAATGGAAAAATTGTGTTCTCATCTTCTCCCTGGAGTCCGATCATCAGTTAGGTTTAAGATTAGGCTTTAAGTAATACCTTAAAAAAACACTAATCTAGGCTACATTCACTTCGGACACAATGCGTATCTCTATCCGTACATAGTTTCTTAAAATTCGTTAGACAAATGAATCAAAGTGCAGGTTTAGTTGCTACTAATTCAGTGTGTGTTTGTGTGTGTGCTTAAGAGAGTTTTAGAGAAACAAAGTTCCACTATATAGAGGTGCTTGGGATTGTTTTGTCCTAATGGGAACAACGAATACGAAAGTAGAAAGTTTCACTCGATTGTTAAAGCTATTCATAAATTCTTATGGAACATGCAGCTCGTTCCTATGTTTTAAAAGATCTTCACTCAGTTGGCGACCCTCACTGATTGGATTGTATTTGGTGTAGATTGTTGATGTTGTTGCTTGCACTGGTGTTGCCACTACTTGCCACGGAATTGCTGTAAAAATTAATAGAATCATTAACTAGAGTACGAATCATATAATAATGATGACTTACCTATTTTCGTGGCACACCAACATTTCCTGCTGCCCTTGAAACTGCAAGTTTTGAAGGTATTCCGCCCTGCGTTGGTGCACCAGCTTCTCTTTTTCGGCTCGCTCTTTCTGTAGTCTGTGAGTTGTAGAAAAAAACATTAGCATTAGTTCGCGCATAGTCTAAAGCCCTTAAAAGACGTCAGGAAATGAACAAGTTTAAAAACTAAACCGAAACCATTCAAGGTCTTACCAAAGTCGTCAAATTGCCATCCCAAATGCTTGCGTGCAAATTACATTACAACCCATCAGTTAGCTTAGCGTTAGACTTAGCCTAATTAATCGGATCAATTAGTGGTACTTACTTGATGCGTGATTGTCTCATAAACTGTTGGATTTTCCTGGCAGCTTGATTCTGGGTGGACTGCGAGTAGGTTCGCCTGCAAAACAATTACATTGTAGTTAGTTAGTGATAGTTTGCCTCTAAGGAGGAAATGTTCATAAAGCAATTCAGTTTTCATCTCCAATATATAGTAATCCACCAAAACTGTTCGATATCAATACCCCTATACTCTTCAATACCAATACTCCACTTTTGGAGTAAATGTAAGCCAATTTTTTTAAGGAGAAACACTCGTTAAAGATATAAGCTGTTTTACTCTCCAATACCGATTTTTGGGTCATGAAATCAGCATTTTTGTATCCTAATTTTTGGTCAAATCATTTTTAAGGCAATATTTTATTATTAAATATTTAAGATTTTAGCGGCGATTCCGAATATATACGGCATTTGGCTGTCATTCCATTTTTGGCCAAATTATGCTATTCAGAAGACATCAAATGCGGATTTTTGGGTCCTAAAATCGGCATTTTTATATCATAATTTTTGG